>JACXGJ010011509.1:0-19702 GCA_016801105.1 Esox niger | reverse complement strand
TGGTTACGGAACACAAAGAGCTATTGTGGAGGTGTGTTTGATCTCAGTGTGTTTGTCTTTGTGCGCATGTCCCTGTATCCTCCCTCTCAAAGTCCCTCTATCTGCCCTGTGTCCCTCTACCTCTACTCTCCATGTCCCACTAGCTCTCCTCTCTATGTTCCTCTAGCTCTTCTCTCTATGCCCCTCTACCTCTCCTCTCTGTGTCCCTGTGTCTGTCCTCATTGTCCCTCTAACTCCCTCTTTTATGTCCCTTTATCTTTCCATTCCATGTCCTTCTATCTTTCCTCTCCATGTCCATGATCTCGATGATGTTCCCCTTAAGATGAATACTGCAAAATGTATGTGAGTGAATGACCACTTTTTAAGTTACCAGTGGCTGAGTTGGCTCTTGTGACTAGCTGATAATGTAGGCCTACCATCTGTCTTACCATAGCAAACTGTGGAGATGATGCATTGCAAAACAGTGTAGTATAGCTTTTGAAAATATCTCCTCAATGGTACAGCCTACTATTGTAGTGTGTTCATCCATAAGGCCTTAATTCTAAGAGACTATTGAAAGTGTGCAGTACTGGTATTTATTACAACTGGTATTTATTGTTGTTGGCATGTATTGTAACTGGTATTTGTTGTGGGAGTCCTAGGGGAGCTGAGAACAAGCACACAGCTTAGAGAGAACCTTGCTCTTCTGTCTACTTCCCCTATCCCCTTCCCTGGCTTCTTAATTGTTTTCTGAATTTAAAACCAGTGGAATGGAGAAGTAGAAAAAGCTTGGGTGTTTTGAGCAGTATCTCTGTGCTGTATTCCATTAAAGGCAGCCTGATAAACAGGCACACTGGCATCATTAAAGGGGAGTGATAAATAGTGGTGGCGTAATTAAAGGGGAGTGATGAGGACACGTGTAGAAATGTTTTGTTAGCCAGGCGGACGGACAGATGAAGGAGGAAAGTAATTGCTTTGGATTAATTATTTGGATACGGGGGCCGAGAGGGTACAGCACTCCTGAGGGGTTTTCTGGATGGGCGGGGGAAGAGACTGATGGTGGAGGGTGGATTTCTCAGGGTGTCTGACTACCCCCCACCCCCATGCATCACCCCACACTCACTGTAGCTCATGTCCACAGTTGGACTGTAGAGAAGGAACAAGAAGAGACGGGAGAAAAAACAAAGAAAGGAAGGTACCAGAAGAAGTACAGAGGAAGAAAGAGAGCAAAAACAATAGAAAGAGGGATGATCGAGGGAGGGAGGGAGGGAAACGAAGAGGAAAAGGAGAAAGCGAGAGAGAAAGAAGCTGTGCACTCTGGGGCTTAGCTAAATGTATTTCCAAACTAAAGATAAGCAGACAAAAACGGCAGTCCCTCCTATAAACCATCAGTCAGTCAGGCCGTCTTAATATAACAGTTCAAGATACACTAGGCCTAGACAATCAGGATCATTTCCAATATAAATCACAACGGAATGTATCCAATGCAATGGATATATCCTGGGGACATCCTGAACTATTATGATAAGACTGTCCTAAACAAAGTTTTGAGCGCTTAGTCATTTTGATGGCCAACCTAAGCAACATAAATTACGTTTTTCTTTATCAAAAATGATGATGCCTGGAATAAAACGTTGTTGATTAAAACAACACATTGGTGTTTTTCTTGAAAACGTCACCCTGGAAACGACTGATCAAATGTATACAGACAAGTTGTGAAAAAGGAAAAACTGCACAATAATATGCTTCTTTAATCTCTGGCCGATACTGAAGGTTACAATAGAAGCTATTGAAAAGTGAGGGGGGACATGTGCTTTTAAACCAAACCCAGAAGACAAGGAACCGTGGCCTCTTAGAGCACGGTGTGTGTGTGTGTTAGTGTAGCAGGTAGAGCCATCTGTGGTGTATATCAGATCCAGATGTCTGAGTACCCGCCACTGGCCAGATCACCTTACCACTACTTTACCATGTGAGGGGAATCATTTAGCCATATTCATTGACGGTAAACCTTCCCTGGAATTGGGGCCCCCTGGCCTTAGCCTACACATGCACACTAACACACACAAAAACACACTCGCACACACACAGGTGGGTTCTTTCAATCACAGGCGCGCTGAGTGGGTAACGGGGGGGAACTGTACTCTGATCAAAAGGAAGATTGACATAAATAAAGAGCCTGAAGGAATGCTGGTTGTGTGTCTGTGTGTGTGTGAGCATTTGTGCGCGAGTGCTTGTGTGTAGGAATGCATTGTGCAAACAAAATATGAGCTGGGCCCCAAACATTCCCCTGAAGGGGGAAAGGAGAGGAGTGGAGAGAGGAGGAAAGGAAAGGTTAAGAGAGGAAAGGAAAGGAGAGGTAAAGAAAAAAACTGAGAAGAGATGGTAGGGGAGAGGAGCAGAGGACAGTAGAGAGGAGTAGAGGTGATGGTGGTGGAGTGGAGGACTGCGGAGGAGTTGAGGAGAGGGGAGAGGAGTTAAGGACTGAGGAGAGGAGTAGACAAGGGGAGAGAGGACTAGAGGAGAGGTAGGAGGTGCAAAGAGGATGTAAGGGAGTCTGGGGTAGTAACAGCTAAAAGTAGAAATTGTAAAATTTCAACCTCTCACTCACTTCTCCAGTCTTTCAATGTATTCCTTTCAGCATCTCAATATTCAGCAGATATTAGAAAGGGAGAAAGACAGTCCTTGTCAGTCAAAGACCAGAGTAAAAGACCAGATCGTAGAAAGCCATGCTAGAGACTGCTCATCCAGCTCAGAGCGTATCGTACTGGATTTCCCCCTTTGGTGACAGTATAGAGTTCAGCGTCCTATTGTTTTCATTTCTAAACAGGAGCAAACCATCTTTAGCAGCTGATATTTAATCCTCTGACTCTAGACCTTTGAAATACTAGCCGTCACCCACTGCTGTACGCACGCAAGCACAGAATCTCTCTCTCACACACACACACACACACACACACACACACACACATCTAACCCGCCCAAGGATCCTTGATGTCAGCTGAGCTGTCAGTTTTCTTCCATGTAAGGCATTACATCTACAGGGGAAAACAAAGTGCCATGGCTAAGTCCTCCAGACATATATTACACCAGGGGTCGGCTGCTCCATTTGTCCATGGGCCAGAAAGTAATAACAACCCAGTTAATGGACCCTGTTCTAGAAACTGAACTTAGTGTTTAGCAAGTTCTGTGTTTTTTGTTGCTGCTTTTTCACTAGGTACGTATGCTAAGAACACACTCTTATTAGCACCAACCTGGGAGAAATTAGGGAAATCAGTTTGTTCATAGACAGAACAACAGGGTTTTTCACCTTGTCAGCTTGGGCCCACAACCCTCTTGGCCACTAGGCTACCCTGTTTAGTATTAAATCATTAACATAAAATTTGGGATCATGTTACTCTGTGAGGTCCCTAAATTTTTTTATTTCTCAACATTGATTTGGAAAAAATCTGCTTGTTGAGAAAACACTTCGCTCACAAAACATTTATCATATAGGATGAAGGCGTTGAAGTGTCTTTCCTATGAAAACATTTCAACATTTCAAAATAATTATGTACTTGCCAAGCTAATATAATTAATAAAATGACTGCACTGAATGTAAGAAGAAATGTCTACCTTAAATGCTCTCCCCTGAAAACAAAGAGTGAAGCAACTTAACCTTTACTCACAACTTTCTAACTCAAACCACAAAAACTAACCTTTTCACTCACCATGACAGTTAACAGGTAAGCGTATGTCTAAATTCATAATTTAGGAAGAAATATTATAAACACCCCTTGTGTTATTAGTTACATCAATTGGTGAAATAAACGAGGCCCCTTCTAATTGTTTCAGCACCACTTGCTATCCGCCACCATTTGATTATGGAATTTGATTGTGTCGCGGACAGTGCTTCACGTTTCAGCACTACAAAACTGTCCACAGCCTTGCCATATTACATGATTGTCTCCTGCACTCCCTCCTCGTGAACGGCAGTTAAATGTAACTCATGCATTATTTAGAAGGGGTAAGTCATTTATTAGGACATTACTGTGAAATCATTTTGGATTTCGCTCTGAGATAATAAAAATATTTGTTTAAATCACATTTAATAGGCATGGCTTTGGGGGGCCAAAATTGTTTAATGGTCAGTTTGGTGTTGCCGATGTGTGGTGAACACTACCATATCAGGACTACGGGTGGCAGTGCTAGGTCACACATTCAAAGACGGGGATATATTAACATTTCAGAGCTCAGTACAAAATAGTCTGAATTAAAATGCTTATCACACACGCACGCACACACATACCCATACGCACACGCGCACACACACACACACACACACACACTTACATAGATACTGTAAATAACGGTTGGTGGCGTAGGCCCAAGGGGCTTTAATTTTTTTTTTGAAAAGTCACTTTCAAAGCAGATAAGTTTAAGTGGGAGACAGGAGGTGCTAAGTAGTATGTGTTTTCCCTACAGATAAAGGGCTCCTGATTGTCAAGGGAAAGGGAATGATGTCGATTGTTGTGTTGCCTTTTATCCATCCTATCCCTGTCCCCTCCTTTTATTCCCATGTGCCTCAGTAGTGCACGCACACACACACACTTTTTTCTGCATCAGAGCTTTCATGGGGGGTTTAGTTGGGAACTCCCCCACTGAGTTCCTACCCAAAAATCAAAAGATGAGAACCCCCTCAGGTTAGGGTTACACAGCCCCCGGGTGGGAGAGGGAGAGGGTGAGAAAACAGCGTTTCCAACTGGCATCGCTATGGAAGCACTGCTAGGTGAACAAGTATACACAAAAATCACCAGGTGAATTAGGCAGGATACTAACTTGGAGAGTGAGGGATGTGAGAGGATCACCCCTGATCCAGGTGAAGAGGGAGAAAAGTGAGAAGATCACCCCTGGTTCAAGAGAAGGTGGGAGGTGAGAGGATCATCCCTGGTTCAGTAGAAGGTGGGAGGTGAGAGGATCATCCCTGTACAGGAGGAGAAGGTGGGAGGTGAGAAGATCACCCCTGGTACAGGAGGGGAAGATGGGAGGTGAGAGGATCACCACTGGTAAAGGAGGAGAAGGTGGGAGGTGAGAGGATCATCCCTGGTTCAGTAGAAGGTGGGAGGTGAAAGGATCATCCCTGTACAGGAGAAGGTGGGAGATGAGAAGATCACCCCTGGTACAGGAGGTGAAGGTGGGAGGTGAGAATTATGGGCATCATAGGCAACTCTTACAAAAGACTGCAGGCTGTCATTGATGCTAAAGGGGGCAATACACAGTATAAAGAACTAAGGGTCTGCAGACCTTTGAACAAGGATCAGTTTTTCGCCATGTTTAGTTTTATGATTGTGCCATTCTGTTATAACCTACAGTTGAATATGAATCCCATAAGAAATAAAAGATATGTTTACAAATGGTACATATATTACCAATACTTCAAGCGTATTCATACTTTTGAGCACAACTGTATACTGCAGTCTTTGGACACAGCAGAAAAACTTTCAAAACATCCCCACAATAAACTACACAACCATCTAATGTATTTAAGGTCTATACAGTAATACAGTTGTATCACAAACCGTGTTTACTTCCTTTTTTCCCCCCTTGTATCAAACTCATCTCTAATCTGTTGACTTCGCATGGTTACATACACATCCAAAGTTCCATGGATACTGGTTCTCATGGCTAATACAGTTTTGAGGCCACTTTCTAGCACTACAGAGTTCAATCCATATTTCAGTGTGTAGCCACACTGCATTCTGAGACAAAAAAGAGATGACATGTCTGTTCATTTTGTTAGAGGGGAACAAATCTCAGAATTAAACATTTGACCAAAATCATTGTCCAAATGATGCTCCAACACAAAAATGGAAATTATGTTATTCCTTTAAATATTTTTCATTATTTATCTTTATTTAATCATTAGAAAAAATGCTTTTATATTAGTGAAAATGCTAGCTAGATTTACTACCCTTTATTTGTATGTTTTGACTTGGCAAAGTATTTTTAAAGTTTAGTGACCGTTTTGTAAAACGACCGACTGATAATATTCAGAGCTTTACCAGGGAATGTGTAAATCAAGTAATGGTTGGACATATTTCCTGTAATGTAAAAGAGCAAAGTAAAATAATGTGTAAAGAGTAGAGATGTGTAATGTAAAATAAAGTAGAGTAGGAGTAAAGTAGAGTAGGAGTAAGTAGAGCAGAACAGAGTACTGTTGAGAAGCTTATCATTAATTAGAATAAAATACAAAGGCAGAGTGGTGTTTTAATGAAGTGAAGTAGAGTGAAATATAGAAAAGGCCTCCTCTACACAGACTTCAGCACCTACCTTTCTGTTCTCCCCTGGCCAGCCAACAACCCCACGCTGAACAGTACTTACTAACCGAAGGAAAACATCTCAAATGGAGAAAGAAAAAGGAGAGGAAAGAAAAGCAAGTGAAGGGAAAGAAAAACAGGGAAGGTAAATCTAATTAGAGCTGTACCGTGGTCAGAGCAAAGACAATAAACAACCTTCTAAGACCCCAGAAGATACAGCTTGCCCTGTGTGTGTGTGTGTGTGTGTGTGTGTGTGTGTGTGTGTGTGTGTGTGTGTGTGTATGTGTATGTATGCTTATGATTGATACAAAAGAGAGGGGAGAGATGGAGAAAGATGAGCCTCTGTTTGTTTGTATGAGGCCATTTCTCAGGACCCTGACACTCTGGCATTCCCCCTTTACACACGCAGATGCACGCACGCATGCACGAACACACACACACACACACACACACAGTGGCATTCCGCAGGCAACACACTTATCAGACAAGCGGACATCATCCGACCAGTTAAACCACTTTGATCACCGTTCAGAAAGATAAAGATTGATGGGAACAGACATTCAGACAGAAGACCACACATTTCTCCTTCTGACCTGCTCCTTCCTGTTCTCTCCAATGGGAAGGAGTACTTAATGCCACGCTATTGAAGAAATAATTTGTAAACATTAATACCACCTAATGCTGTATCCCAACGTACAGCACATCTTCATTAATATAGCTTTAAAATGAGAGTCTACCACTACTGCACTGCACCTAGACACATGTCACCTCTGTGTGTGTGTGTTTTAGGTCTTTCCTCTGGTCCCCATTAGTATAGTAAAACCTTTACTCATGGGAACCATTTTCCGGTCCTCAAAGTAAATTTACGGTTCAGGGTGTAGGGTCAAACATAGAATTAATTTTAGAGTTCGAATTTGGGTTTCTTAGTCCAGGCGTTGTTGGTTAAGTTTAGGGTTGAGGTTAGGCATTACATCCAGGTTAAGTTCAGGCATAAATGTTACTTTTTTGTGGTTAAGGTTATTTAATTTGTATTTTCTGGTCCCCATGAGGATATCCATACAAACGTGTGTGTGGTGTGTGTGTGTGTGTGTGTGTGTGTGTGTGTGTGTGTGTGTGTGTGTGTGTGTGTAAGGAGTGATGCAGTCCAGGAATTACGGCAAATACACTGATCATGTTGAGCTGGATGTGTAATATGTTTTTTATCGGTGCATATATATAAAATGTCATACACCAGTAGACCATGAAAAGTTTGACAGTCAGTGGTTGTGATGTATTAGGTGACATAACAGCACCTAAAGTTTGATTGGAAAATATTTGGACACTAACACAATTTTCATAATTTTGGCTCTGTATGCCACTACAACCGATTTGAAATGAAACAACCTAGATGCATTTCAAGTGCCGATTTCAGCTTTAATTCAAGGGGTTGAACAAAAATGTTGAATAAAACGTTTAGGAATCCACCATTTTCATACACAGTCCCCTTATTTTATAAATGAAATTAGTCAAAGGAACACAATCACAAATAGAAATTCTGGAACGCATGGACATCACCAAACGCTGGGTTTCCTCTTTGTGATGCTTTGCCAGGCCTTTACTGCAGCTGTCATCAGTTGTTGTTTGTTCATGGGGCCTCCGGCCTTAAGTTTTGTCTTCAGTAAGTGAAATGCATGCTCAATCGAGTTGAGATCAGGTGACTGACTCGGCCATTGCAAAATATTACACTTCTTTGCCATAAAAAACTCCTGGGTTGCTTTTGCAGAAAGTATTGGGTCATTGTTTATCTGTAAAGTGAAGTACTGTCCAATCAACTTTGCTGAATTTGGAATCAGAGGAGACTATATAACCCTATACATCTTAGAATTCACCTGGGTGCTTCTGTCTTCTCTCACATCATCAATAAACACTAGTGACCCAGTGCCATTGGAAGCCATGCATGGTCATGTCCCCACACTGCCTCCACCTTGTTTTAGAGATTATGTTTCATGCTTCGGACTATGAGCTGTTCCAAGCGTACTTCATACTTTTTTCTTCCCATCATTCTGTTACAAGTTGATCATAGTTTCCTCTGCCCAAAGAATACTGTTCCAGAATTTGGCTGTTTTTTTGGATATTTTTTGGCAAAGTATCATCTGGCCTTTCCTTGCCGGGCCGCATAAGCGGAGCCGCCCAAGGAGAGCGAATGTCACTGACTGAATGACTGACTGACCCTTGTTAAATAGCTTAGTGGTGAGAGACACAGATCTGCTACCAATCGCTCCCGTGTTTGAATCTTGTCATAGCCAAAGCAAATTATGCATTAGGATTTGTTTCCAGATAGAAGAAAACTTTGCTGGCTACAACCTTTAGTAGCTACGTTATAGTAAGCCTAAAATAAAACTGTTTATAATGCAACTATATCTGGTGGATCATGCACGTGCAAAAATCATACACATATGCATCCATGCATGATTTTTGGGGTAATATAGGGGCAGTAAAAGAGTAGGGGTTGGGCAGTAAAAGAGTAGGGGTTTGACAAAATTATCTAATGTCAAGATGCAATACCCACACTGGGCACATTTTTGGCACCATGGTGTAGTGGTTAAAGACATAGCCACTCATGTGGGAGACCTGGGTTTGAATCCAGTGAAGGCAACAATATTTATCACTTTTGATTGTGGGCCAACAGAACTAGGCTTGCCTGGTTCCTTTTCTGGTTTCTTGAGGCTTAGAAATGGCTTGCACATTGTGGTGAACCCTCTGCATTGGTACTCATGAAGTCTTAATGCTAGACTTGGATAATGATATGCCTACCTCCTGGAAAGTGTTCTTCACTTGGCTGGATGTTGTGAATGGGCTTTTCTTTAACATGGAAAGGATCCTTTCATCATCCACCACTGTTGTCTTCTGTGGAGGTCCAGAGCTTTTTGTGGTTCACAGCTCACCAATGTGTTCTTTTTGATTTGGCCACTCGTAATGTTCCTGCTATCTCCCTGATGGATGTCTTTTGCAGCCTAAGGATGGACTGTTTCACCCTGAACTGAGAGCTTATTTGACTGCATGTTGTGGGTTACCAGCAACAGCTTCCAAATGGGAATGCCACACCTGGTATCAACTCCAGACTTTTTACCTTCTTAATTGATAAAGAAATAAAACAGGAATAGCCCTCACCTGTCCATGATAGAGCTTTGAGTCAATTGTACAATTTATTTTGGTCATTTGAAAAAGATGGGGCTACATATAAAAAAAGCTGTAAAAAAAAGCTGTAAATTCCAATTTGGATACCCTCAAAGTAAAGCAGAAAGACTGCACTTTAAGACCATATTCATTATTGAACTGTAACTTGAAAAGATTTTGGTAAACAGACAAAAAAACTAAACTTGTGTCAGTGTACATGGCATATTGTACCATTTATGGGGACACATTTTTGCACGACAGCAACAGTTTCATAACCAGTGGCCAAAAATCACGGAATTCATGTTCAACCAAAACACCATTTCAAAATAAACCTCGGAGACCTTGTGTTTTGATGTGTGTCTGTGCTTGTTGGAATGGGAAATTCATTTTTCAAAAGGAGCTTTTAAAGCTGAGCTTTTTGAGCAGTGTTTTCTATTCACGCTTGCATGCACACACAGAAATCACACACACAGCCTGAAAAGGTATGGTATGTATACAGCTTGTAACATGTGACTCCTAAACAGCCTCAGGACCCCAGGGAGTCACTAGAAGGTTGATGGGTGGGGGTAGGATGGATGGGGAGAGGGAGACGGGGGTGAGAGAAGGGCAGACGTGCCATGGCTTTAACACACTTTCACCATGGATGAGGAATGACCATAAAAGGAGACAGAGATATCGCTGAACACTGCTTACTATAAACACGAAGACACAGCAGAGGGAGAGAGGAGAGAGGGATAGGTAGATGGAGTAGAGAGGGATAGGTAGATGGAGTAGAGAGGGATAGGTAGATGGAGTAGAGAGGGATAGGTAGATGGAGTAGAGAGGGATAGGTAGATGGAGTAAAGAGGGATAGGTAGATGGAGTAGAGAGGGATAGGTAGATGGAGTAGAGAGGGATAGGTAGATGGAGTAGAGAGGGATAGGTAGATGGAGTAGAGAGGGATAATTAGATGGAGTAGAGAGGGATAGGTAGATGGAGTAAAGAGGGATAGGTAGATGGAGTAGAGATGGATAGGTAGATGGAGTAGAGAGGGATAGGTAGATTGGGTGGACAGGTGGATAGGTAGAGGGAGATAGAGAGAGACAGAGAGAAGAGAGGACAGGTTGAGGGAGTGAGCGAGGGATAGATAGAGGAGGTATGGACAGAGTTAGAGGAGGGAGAGGAGGAAGGTGGGGTAAGAGAGGGAGGAATAGGTAGAGAGAAATGGGAGAGAGTGGGGGAGAGTTAGGGGAAGTGTAAAGTGTGAGCGATAATAGATGGTAGAGAGAAAGAGAAAGGAATTCAACAGTATGCGTGCCAACTGTCAGGGGCATAACATCACCTGACTAGCTAGTATATACAGCAGAAGCAAACACAGGGATTTTGAATGCCAAGTAAATTTCACCAGCCAGCCAAATCCAAGACATAGATGTAAAGATTTCCGATGGAGATCTCACCATCACGCATGGAGACCAGTTGATAGGACTGGCAGTGAACAAATAGCACACTGTTCTTTTCTTGAAAGTTCTAACATAAGTTAGCAAATTTTAAGTTTTTACCTATTTAAAATGACCTTATAAAACCTATTTAAAACCCTAACCCAAATCATCAAGTGTTTAAATAGAATGTGGTTTAGAAAGCATGGGGTTTCGACAACATGGTACATCATATGAATCTCCAAGCAGTGCCCAAGATATTTTCAAAGTTGAATGGAAGATGGAAGAATTGAATAGGATATACTGTAGTTGTTTTAGTATTTCATTATGATTAAATTAGTCATGTTCCCTCTCCATCAGAAACAACACAGAATCCTTCCAAAAGAAAGTGCATCAGAAACAATCGGGGTATTGATTATATTGTAATTTTATAAAACTGAAATAATGAAGTGGCATTTGTGATTTTTTTGTATTTTATTTTTAAATAATTACATGCATTAAAAGGGGAAAATACAATGCTCTATTTGATAGAGGGTCACACCAGACCTGACACACGGCCTATAAGAAACACATCTGAAAACAGAGAAAGATTGATGAGACTCTTTCTGGTGGTCTTTGCGGCCAAAGCTCCACATCAACTAGGCAAAGACAAGAACAGTTATTCTAGACTCTTCCAAGTAAGCCCAACAACCCGGGATGCTTTAATTGCTGACTCATTCACTACTGTCTTTCCATCATGCCTCATTTTTGAGTTGTTGGGAGGATCATATTTGTTGTTGCGGCTGGAACCGATCCTCATTTTGGAAATATTTCTGACTTAAGCTTTGTAAATATACCCTATAGTATTACTCTTATTTTATTTAGGAAATGGAGTGGAACAAGAGCAAACAAGCTTCATATTCATGCTAGGACGCAGCATTTGCCACCCTCGTCTCTTGGCAAGCCAGCAAAAACAAAAAAACTAAAAGGGATGAAAAGAGGAAAGGGTGCTACAGGAATTGTATTCCTGGGTCTTGACTTAACCAATGCAAAATTACAGAACGTGAGTTGCCGGTGGTTTTTAATCCGTCGTGCGACATGGACAAACGTATTACAATGTTCTTTTAAAGAACAACCCGGACATTACAATAACGCATATCAGATTATTCATCCCTTCATGAAGAACAAGGGAAATCCAAACAACTAGAGATAAAAGTCCATAATATCCTGAATTTACTTACATCCCAGTTTACTCCAGAGTTTAATATCTTTCTGATGTGCCACACCTAGTGTTCCAGACCTTTAGAGAAGCAACTGTTATGCAAGACATCTGAATTACATCACCAAGGGTCTATTGGAGATGCGCTCCTCATCGAATACACTTCCACTCTTCCTCAACAAACATTTCTCACCATACCACCTAATTAGTGAAACATAGTGAAAGGGGAATAACTGTTTCGGCATGTATGGCAACAAAGAGAGTTATAGTCTGAGACCCACATGATTTTCAGCATCAACAGGCCTTCTTCGGGACATGCATGTCTGTCACTAGAACGGGCTCACTTGTCTTCATTTTTTATCAGACTGCTCACGGCAAGAGCAGGATCATTTCAAATGTGTACAGAAATGCTTTGTAACGTGGGATGGTGCTGCATCATGCATCAGGATATTGATCCTCAAACACATACCAAAACTGGATAGACTATTTACCAAACATGCTGCATTTTCTAAATAATTCACCTGATCAAATTAAAGCCAGCAGTCTGCACAAATCGAATGTGCTGGAAAACAGCACAATTCACAATCAAATGTGTCCCAGATTAAATACTTTTGGCTTTAAGGCAGGGGGCAGGCCAGCAGCACCTGGCTATGTGAAAGTATTTAGACCAACACAGGTGAATATGCACACAAGCTCCCAAAAGGTCCAAAAAATCTTATTTTGGAGAGGTCAGAGAAAACTGTGGTTTGGAAGGAGATTACTTCATACCCTGATGTGGTACAGGAGCGTTATGAAGGGATGGAAATGTGGATACCACCCAACCTACCACCCAATCCTCTCCATTTCTGACTGTGTGTGTGGTACGTGCGTGCGTGCGTGTGTGGTACGCGTGTGTGTTTAGGGCGTTAGCTGCAGTCTTATGTTACTACCAAAATACTATCCAGATGACGACCAGAGCAACTTTAACTGAGCAAAGACATGTTTTGGATTGTCCAGTCACACTAAAGCACAGACACACATTCATACAATCACACACAGGCGTACATACACGCGCACATACACACACACACGCACTCACACACTCACAAACACTCACACACACACACTCCTCACCAATGAACGTGTAAACGGCCTCCAACAGTATTGTCACATTCAGGTGACCTCCCTCAGCAGTGGGATTTGTTAACAGGGCTTCCACATATGCAAACTAGACGCCCTTCACAGGGTTCCCACTCTAAGTCAATTGTCATATTTCCCGACATTTCCCTTAACTTTCATTGACAATAAAGAGGAATTTCCATGACCTATAATGAACGTAAAAACAAGCAGCCTTCGTGCAGAGCACTGAGCAGACAAAAACCAGCCCACAGCATTTTAAACCAAATCAATTTGCGAGCTTTATTTAATAGTTCACAGACATTTTGGGTATATAACTTAGTTTCCACTGCCTAAACATACAGCATTCAGCCATTACAATATGTCCACTGACAGGTGAAGTGAATAACACTGATAATCTTGTTATCATGGCACCTGTCTGTGGGTGGGATACATTAGGCAGCAAGTGAACATTCAGTTCTCAAAGATAATGTGTTAGAAGCAGGAAAGATGGGAAGTGTAAGGATCTGAGACTTTGACGAGGGCCAGATTGTGATGGCTAGACTGGGTCACACCATCTCCAAAACGGCAGCCCATGTGGGTTGTTCCCAGTCTGCAGTGGCCAGTACCAATCAACAGTGGTGCAAGGACGTGAAAAGAGGTGACAGGGTCATCGGCGCCCAAAGCTTATTGATGCACGGAACTGGAACACGGAGCAATGGAAGAATGTGGCTTTGTTTTCTTACACATCACATGGATGGCCGGGTGCGTGTGCGTCACTTACCTGGAGAACACATGGCACCAGGATGAGAAGAAGGCAAGCCGGTGGAGACACTTTAATGCTTTGGGCAATGTCTGCAGCGAAGACCTTGGGTCCTGCCACCCATGTGGATGTTACTTTGACATTTACCTCTTACCTGAGCGTTGTTGTAGAGTAGACCATGTGAACCCTTTCATGGCAACGGTATTCCCTGAAGGCATTGGCCTCTTTCAGCAGGAAAATGCGCACCCTGACACAAAGCTAAACTGGTTCAAGCATGGTTTGAGGAACTCAACAACGAGTTTAAGGTGTTGATTTGGCCTCCAATGTCCGCAGATCTCAATTCAATCGAGCATCAGTGAAATGAGTTGGACAAACAATTCTGATAAATGGAGGCCCCACCTCGCAACTTACAGGACTTAAAGGATCCAGATAGAACAGCACACCTTCAGAGGTCTAGTGGAGTCCATGCCTAAAGAGATAAGGGCTGTTTTGGCGGCAAAAAGGGGACCTACACAATATTAGGCAGGTGGTGATAATGTTATGGCTCATCGGTGTACTTAGCTCCAATTTTATTTAGATGATGCTCTTGTTGGCTTCCTGCAGGTCGCATGCTTCTTACAGTTTGCGTGGCTGCGAAGTGCTTCCTCTTCCATACTTGATAGATTGATAGTTGTTTAACATACTTTGCGTTTAACTTTGCTGTTAGTCATTTTTAACATCCAGTCTTTGAATTCATCATTATGCAGCCAAAGCTCTTGAAAAGTACATTTTCCATGTTTGCCTTCATTAGCAGGTGCAGGAGATGTCATATATTGACTGAAGTGATTGCTAGTTGACGAGTAGGAAGGGGATAAATGGACGCTGAAAAATTAAGTAGGCTAACCAAAACAAAACACAATACGGGAAAGGAGTAAAATAAACCAATATAGAGAATACTGCATGGAAAATACATACATACATGAGAAATATGAACTTAAATTTAAACAAGCTACAGAATTCTCTGATATTCCATGAATTGGACAAAAAAATTATTAAAATCTGCAAACTTTCAATGTCTGAAATAAACATGTTTTTAACCCATGACATTCGAGGAACTTCAATGACCAGTGCCCTGCTTTCACTTCCTTCACCTTTTGTATGCTCAGACAAAACAATAGATTTATTTTCTTCAGAAGAAACAAGTAAACTGGGAGCCAACTGGGTTTAAACAAAAACAATATATTGTCGCGCAATTAAGCAAGGCACCTAACCAATGTATTAGTGGTGCCTGGAGAAGTGCATATACTATCATTTTGTCATTCTTGTATTAAAATAGCAAGCTATGTCAGATCGACTCATGCTTGGCATATGGAATCAAACAGGTTTTAAATATGAAATGTAGCTAACTAGCTACCAATCCTGATGTCATTTTCCTTGCCTGCATTTTCAAATTGTACTAGCTGCTGTACAATTTCGAAACAGAAATCGAAAGCTAGCTAGAAAAACGTTAGCTGTCTAAGCCATTTAACTAAAGAGTAGTGAAGCCGCACCATTGACAAGTTAATATAATGCAAAAATACATAATGTAGGTTAATGATAAACCGCGCACTGTACTTGATTGCCATGGTGCATCTGACTGCTTTTAAAATATTTGTTACTATTTACTTCGTCGTCCGGAGCAGTTATCGCCTGAGGGAGCACTGTAGTTCTCCGCTGAGGGAGACGCAGGAGACGAGCTGGCTGTTGCTGCAGAGGGAAATGTTTTCTTCCTCCCGCTTCAATTCGCGGTCCAAATTGTCTGCAGTTCGACTACGTTTATAAGTTTGGACAACTGACAATTTGTTTGATGATTTCGCTTTGTAATGTATTTCGGAAGTAGGGATCCTATGAAAGTAAAACAACGGAATATACTGGCATATAAATGTATTTGACTGAAGTAAAGTAAAATGAAGTTCTGAATGAAAGCTAATCAGAGCACACATTATTTCTTGATTGGAAGTTTTTTTTCATACCCCCAAAAAGTGGGTATGTGTTGTATACCAGTGTACAGTGGAGTCGGACCAGCGAAAAAAGTACACTGATAAGCCATAACATTATGACCACATGCCTAATATTGTGTAGGCACTCCTTTTTCCGCCAAAACAGCTCTGACCCCTCATAGGCATGGATCAACTACAATAAAACACTGGTGTGCTGCGGTTCCACCAATACGTCAGCAGCAGTGGGCTCATTTATCAATCGTGCGTAAGCACAAATATGTACTTAAACCATGCCAGTTTTGACGCAAAACTTTGCATTTATCCAGATTGAACTTTACTTCACAAATTTCAATCTATGCTAATGTACAGCCTAGAGGTTAAATTGAAGCAATACCATAATATTTCAGAAAAGCTGGTAAAGCAATGTCAACTGAAGAACATGGGGAATATCTTATCAATAGAAATATGAATAGCCTACAGGAATGCCCAAACAGTTTCCTGCAACACAGTACACATGTAGCATGTAGCAAGCGTCAGTTTGAAAACAAGAGAACAATTGCCCCATGTGCATGTGCGTAAATCAACCCGTTCAACATTGCTTATTTTACACTACAATATGCCGATTCATTTAAAGAGGCTCACTTTTACAACCTACACGTTCTTTGTGTTTTGATTGCACAGCATTATCACACATGTTGGCTTACAATTTGTAATTTGACAAAATTGGCATTACATTTCTGAAAATACTTCTCACTAAATGAAAATGAATAGGACATAAAATAGGTTTGCTTATTCACCACAAATCGAATAAAACAGCCAATAGGATTGCTCAAAATTAAAGTCATACACATGTTATGCAGCACCAAATGAAAAATGCATTCCTCTAAAATGGAACAATCATTTTAACACCAGGTCTTACCAAGAGTCATTGATCTTCTATAATACATCTTACATTTTATATTTTATACATATTCTCTAGACTAGTATTTCTTTTAACAGATCTTGCGTTTGCAAGACAGCCTTGGCTGTACCGCCACGACCCGGTACAGTCCTCATTTGAAACCAAACGGATCGCTGCCAAACTGCAGAGCCTCGCAACCACACTCTTGTATGCCACTACAGATACATGTTCTGTAGCAAAAACAACAGCTAAGACCTCTATGCCCAGATGATTTGAACTGGGCTTGACCAATTCCCTTTGATTTTATGTCTGTATTGATACGTTTCTTGAATGTGATGTTGAAATGTTAATGATGTGGCAAATTATAATTTACTGCAACCATCCCACAGTGTCATGTCGGTATCTCCATCTAAGACTTTTACATTCAGATCTCCCCAATGACGCCAGGGATGTGCTAGTCAATGGGACAAATATCTGTCACACTTTTAATATTCCTCACATCCACTTTTATTGATCTCTGACCACTTACTGATCTCTGACACAATTATATTAAAAACTGCCACCCCTTGCAATGCTAACACAGAACACAGAACACAGCGTAACACCTAACACAGCTTAACACAGCCAAACACCTAACAAAGGACAACACAGCGTAACACCCTAACACAGCCAAAGACAGAAAACAGCGGAACATAACACAGCCAAATAACTAACACAGGAGAACATAGCCTAACACCTATAATACTGTATAACCTCAAGTCCCTGAAAGATCACTCTGATCTAGCTGGGGCCCCACCTACCAAAAGCAGCCCCCAGACAAGGCAGTCCTGTCCAACATCCCCTAGTTTTTATTATCAGTGGTTTTTCATGTACATTAATTGATATAAAACAATTTCTGTTAATACAATATACTGAATGTATGTCATTTATTTTTTAACTATTATAATCTGTTTGATTTGATGCCCCTGTAGTGGAAATAGTCATATAATATTTCTAACATTTGCAGTTAGATGGTGAATAAACATCATATCTGACTGGCTGGATTTGTATAGGAATTACATCCACTTGAAAGCCAAGGTGATCATTATGAGAGTAGTACAAATCTTTTGACTTTTTTGCTTAATTTGAGTCAGAACACCCAGGAAAACCTATTGGCAAACAATGAACAGAAAACGTAAGGAGTCCTGGCTCTACAAGCCTCTCATTCACATCACTCAGGATAAGGGGTTTATTGCTGTCATTTGTGAGTGACATTTGCAAACTGTCTTTTAAACAATGTAAATGGGAATACTAGGCATACAAATGATAATTATTTCTTAATACATTTTAAATGATGTGTAGTTGCAGCTGAACTGCTTTTGTTTGACTACTCTGAGGGTGATAACCATGCATTGTTCAAAAACTGTGGCGGCTCAAAAAATTTTGAGCACAGGCTCTGTCTAATGTTCTGTTTGTTTTGGTCCTACTGAAAAGTGATTAAAAAAAAAAGAAAATGTTGGAAAACTGCATATAACTACCTTGCTTTTATGTTCGTAAAATTCTAGTAACTTTGCCATCACTCCGATGTCATCCTGAAAACCTGGTTGGAAGGTTCTGAAAATGTACAACTCTTGAAGACCTGACATGGTAAAACTAACTGGCATAATGGTAAGAAAAAATAGTACAAATAATAATCAAATTGCTTTGTCGGAACACATAACATGAGGCAAAACATAGCTTTTAGGGTGATTCTGCCCACTGAGGAAAAGAAAGCCTTGGGACGAGTGTGTGTATGCACACACATACACGTACACACACAGGAACACACACACAAACACACAATGCCAGGGCAGAGGCATGGTAACCATGCAAAGTGGCGAACATGAGACGGGCTACAGAGCGTGAAAAAGATGTCTGTAAATGAATTGAGAAAACCATAACAAATAAAGAGATGCATCAAGGTAGAGGGCAGGAGCAGAGGAGGGAGAGGGACAGAGAGAAACAGAGTGTTTCTGATTTGCGTAATTCCATCATGGAAATTGACTTTTAAATACAATATTCAATTTTTGCACTCGTTGAGCGTGTGAGCGACTTCGCTTTTTTGGTTAATAATAATAACAAAATAATGTGTTTGAGATATAAAAGCAAATAACAGAATGAGGAGAGTGGGGCTTTAGAAGGGGGTGGAAGCATTTCCACGCAACACAAACAGAGTGTGACAGCCTTCTGTAACAAGGGCGGAGAGAATTAGTTCCACCCTGGCCTTTCAGAAAGAGCCAAACCTCTGAATATCAATGAGACATGAGTGCTGCAGACAGACAGCGTGTTGTACGGAGATATGGAGGAACACTGCTGTAGTCAATGTGATTAGGATGTATGAATTATATATCCAGCATGTACAGATATGTAAAAGCCCTATGGATGAGTTTTGTATAGAGTAAGTAGGCTATTACATCGTTGCTCAAAGCAGACAGTGAACCGCATATATGTGTTGTGTGTGTGTATGTGTGTCTCTGTGTGTTGTGTATGTGTTTCTATGTGTGTGTGTGTGTGTGTGTGTGTGTGTGTGTGTGTGTGTGTGTGTGTGTGTGTGTGTGTGTGCGGGTGTGTGTGTCTCTATGTGTTGTGTGTGTGTGTGTGTGTGTGTGTGTGTGTGCGTGGGTGTCTATGTGTGTGGGTGTGAGTGTAGGGTTATACAACCTACCCAATACAGTTTCTTAATTATTTATCAGTAGATAATCCAGCTCTTTAACTCATCTCACACATAATGATGCCATTATACCACCAGGTTTTACCTACCCTGTCAAAGGGTCAGGTGAGGTGACAGCTAATCGAACCTTTGATTGATCAAGTGCAAGTGAACCAGAGTACCCATAAACACAGACCCTGGAGGCCAGAGTACCCATAAACACAGACACTGGAGGCCAGAGTACCCACAAACACAGACCCTGGAGGCCAGAGTACC
>JACXGJ010011508.1:0-19683 GCA_016801105.1 Esox niger | reverse complement strand
CACCTGCTCACACACCTGTCCCCAGTCACCTAATCACCAACCATTCAAGTACAGCTCCCTGCCATCTCACCCCTGCCAGATCAATGGTTTATGTTTACATGCCATATCTCGCGTTCTCTTGTTCTTCGACCTGCCTTTCCGTGCTCCGACCCTTCGCCCGTTCTCGACCATTCTGCCTGTTCCGTACCTGTACTTCAGCAGCCCGCCAGTGTTTTGGCCTCTCGCCTGTTCCTGACTACTCTGCCTGTTCCTCGACCGTACTTCTGCCACCAGCCCGTGTACCGACTCTCTGCCCGTCCCTGACTACTCTGTCTATCGTTCGTCTGCCCCTGCGGCGCCGTTAACGTAGACGCCTTACCTCCCGTCCCCGCACCCTCTACCTGCCCCTTTCCCACCAGTTCCCAGTCCGCGTTTGGATCCCCGCCTGTGCCCGTGACAGAAATGCAGTCTTTATCGGTTTATACCAAGGATGGGAACTTAGACTAGTCATGCAGAGCTATTTAATGTTTGAACAATCAACCTAAAAGGCAACACCTGGGCAACAAGAAACATCTGACAGTCACATGTTCAGTCACAATTTGCTCACTTGAAAAATGGGTGGGTTCAAACAAAGGGTGGTCTGTCCTGAGTTGTTTAACACATCTAGATGTGAATACCAGGTAATGAAAGCTGAAATTCTGAACTCTTGTCTCATACTAATCTTTTGATCTTAAACCCAAATGTCTTCAGTGAACAACAAAAACAATGGAATTTGCTTTGCCATTCCAATACTTTTGGAGGGGACTGTATATCAAGAAAGGGAATATGCATACTTTAATGTTGCCACTTCCACCAAACGTGTTCAGATGTCATCATTTCAAATACTGTCTGATAGTATTTATTACCAGTATTTGTCACCATTATAGATCACAACAGCAGTAGATGTAATATAACGGAAATCACAGAAAAGAAAAAAAATCAAAATCAAATGATAACCACACTCACAAAGTCTTCAAAACCTTATAAGGTTGCAATGAAGAATATGTTTTAATGATGATTAACCGCCATGAGAAGAATCCCATTTCCATCAAAGGCCATTTGGGATACAGTACGCCTCAGAGCCCAATATCAATACATCACAGTAACAGAGAACAGAGTGACAAAACAACAGAATCCCTACAGAATTGTACTAAATTGTCACGTTTTCATTTCATACTGAACCAGAGCTGCGGGCCAAAACTAAAAGTAACGCACTTTCTCCTGCCTATGAAATCCGGTACCGCCCTCATTCACAGCATCGGTTCTGATCCATAAACATCAAAGTCAATGTATGTTTATTTGTCAAATGCATCGAAAAACACACCGTCATTCTGAACAATGACATTCCTGTGACCCAGCACCCGACATCTGCACTGTGAGAATGAAGAAACATAAAAAGCAAAAATACAGACAGCAATGTAAACATTACGCTGATGAGACAATAGCTCATGTGTCCTGTGTCCTCATGTGTCCTGTTCATGGGACAACTAGAAACATGTTCCTTCTCCAGTGCCTGATCTTGACAAACCTGGCAACCAGTCGGTTTTGTTCAAGCACTCAAAGCATGAAAATGCATCAAGGCAATGGCAAGCACTCCTTCCTTCTCAAATATTTACAACTCACCACTTTTGTTGTTCTGCCAGTGTCAGTGCTAAATTGTGACTCAGCCTGTTGGGCTTCAGACTGGCTTATTACTTGTAAACACGCTGTATTTGTTGTGTGCATTGTGGCAAGATACCCTAAACTCACTTCCTGTTTCACTACCTCTATCTGTTAGTCTTCCTCCCTATTTCCTTTTATCTCTATAATGTGGTCCCCTTGTAGTGGTTCTTCAGAAGCCCAGGGCTAAGTTGTACTCTCAGGTCATTGGCTTGTTGACATAGCGGTCCACCAATGGGACATTTACACAGCAGGTCCTCTGGTGTTTTGATGTGGTTCAGTGTTGTCGTTCCTCAGTGCTTCCAGATACTTAATGCTGAGCTAACCATGTTATGCAGGTTTTTGGGGGATTTTAGGTTTTGCTGGTGTTGACATTATGACATAATTTTTCTTCTCATTTGCCTACACATTTGTTTTTTTCTTTTATGTTTCCTCTTTTAGATTTAAACAGTATTTCTATTGTTCCTATTAATATAAACATGACATTTATCCACAATTAGCTTATAAACCATAATAAGAAAAACTGTGGTAAGATTTTAAGTGAAAGTGCAAGAACTGGTAGCTTTAAGGTAACCTATTTTTTGCACAAAAAAAAACATACTACCCAATAATATGTCTTTGATAAATAATTGTGTTGAAATGAAAGTATAAAACTTCCTATCATATTTAAACACAAAACGTGACTCATTGTTGGTGTAGTTAATTTTTATCTTTTACTTTTGTTATATTTCTTGAGTTGGCTGCATACATCTGGCCAGTAATGGTTTATTAACATGCAAAACATTTTTTAACATTTGAATGAGCACAAATGAATACAATAATGGTTTCCCAGTTCCTGGCTGCATTACTTCGTTCATAATTTGTGTTAAAGGCAAAACAAACTCCCAGACACTCTTCCGAGCGGCAGTTGGCTAGCTTGCATCTGAGACAGTCGGTATTTGTCATGCTCCAAACCAAACATTTCAGAAGGGTTTTTATGATGCCTACAACCCACCTGAACGTTTAACTCTTGTGCCCGCAGGCACGCACACAAACACATACATGTGCTTACGAATCCATGACAGATTCAGATGACAGATTCCCCCCAGAACACAAACACGCCCACCTATGGATGTACGTCCATACACACGTAGGCAAAGACACACTGACACACCTGCTGGGATTTTTTTCTTACGTTAGTGCTTTTGTAGGGTGTAGAAACATTATTTGTCATTGACAGCACATTTCTACTTAGTATTTTATGCTTCCTCTTTTGGGATGAATCTGTTTTTTAATGTTCTTATGTTATTGTCCCTAATACTGAGAACATTTACCAGATTTTTTTCATAAACCGCAATGCATACGCAACAATCTTTTATTTTGATGACTGATTCATAGACACACACACACATTCAAACACACACACATACACACACACACAAACAACCACACCCGGACAAGCACAAATATTCACAAAGACAGACAGACACACGCACCTGCTGAAGCTGAGTCATGTGTGTTGTAAAAGCCCGACAGACGGAAACACTTCCACCAAGAGAGCCCAGCCAGACTGCAGGCTGATCACAGCCCTCTGTTTATTGAGCAGTTAGTCCAAAGGACAACAGTCAGACATAACTAGTTATTTCTTTCCTTTGGAGAAGAGCTTTAATCAACCCTGTCCATGTCTTATTACAATGCTTCTGAAGCCATTAGCCCTCAGGGAGAGACAAGCAGACACGTAAAAGGGTTTTTGGAGCCAGAGTACGATTGACTGGATTTGACACCCGGGGGTAAATGTATGTGTCATAGCACTGTTGGCCTGACCTGCATAAACCTAGGTGTCCGCTTGAGGAACTAAAGAAATGTCTGGATTATGTTGTGCGTGACACAACATGTGTCTTCTTTTATAAAGTTGAACAATTATTCTCCAAACCGTAGCTGTTAATCTGATTCGTACAGGAAACCTAGGTCTACTGGTCTGCTGTTCTGGCGGTCTGCTGTTCTGATGCAAAAGAGATGCACCATTTTACATGGTTGCAACGACAAATCCAAGTCCCGGTGATTTGCTCACGCAATATTTCAACAGACATGGCAACATTTCATCTGTGTCAAATCCAATCTCTTTAGCAATAATTCAAAGAAACCCTAGCAACCTCCTGCCAGTCACAAACAGAAGTGGTGGCCAGCCACTAGTGAAATGTGCAACGCTCCATTTCATATATTTTAATCCGGTTAGTCAAAACTTCTACGGTATTGTTTCGGGAAAGGCGCAGCTCACGCGTGACGGGGCACACAGCCAATCACGTTCCGGAAATTGGTCCATCGCCACTGGTACTTCCTATGCCGCTCCTCTTCAGCCTGTGGCCTGCTACGGGCAGGAAGTGGACTGAGGGAGATTACCACCAGTCCCTTTTACCCGTGCTGTGCCCTGAGGAAAAGATGGGATTTGAGTTGCATTGTCCGGTGTTCTGTCCTTACCCCTTGTCTTGCCTGGCGTACCCATGTCACGTCTCGGTAAGCCCTGATAGATTTCCACCAGATTCCTCTGGATCGTTCCAAGGTGCCCAGCGTTGTTACTCTGCACCTGTGCTCCGCGTCGCATGCCCTGTCAGCGTGCTCGCATGAAGCAATCCCGTCACGCAGGTTGGTACCAAGTGCTGCCCTTCATCGTAGCGCATCACTAATGTGTGTCGACCACATACAGAAGTATTTACTGTCTGACACCATCACAGTAACGACGAGCTTGAAGCATTCAACACGCCGCTTTGGGTACTCGGCTTGACCGGGTGTGGCCGGGTGTGGCTGGCATATTGAAAGTCCGCTATCCTCAGTCGATGGGGAAAGCTGAGAAAAAATACGACCATATCGCTGTGTCTTTGAATGTTGTTGGTCCGCGTCTGCAGAGGCCTACCTGAGGTGCCAAGATGCTGGTTCTGGATATAAACAACTTTTCATAATTGATGGAAAATCTCTCGGTATGAAAAACACGCACCAATAACTATGTAACCCAACATCAAAGACACACCTGAGGTTTGAAGGAAACACAGAGCTTCAGGCTCCAGGTTAACCAGGCTTCATGTTTCATCTCAGATTCCCCCTGAGAACGACTTGTTTACAGTTCCTTCAGATGCCATTACCTAACACGGCTCACACGTTTGATCATCTATGACTTCGGAGAACATTCATGGCATGTCACCACTGCTATTGGAAAATCTGGCAGCATGTTCCGTAAAAATATCTAACCACACGGTGTTGCAACGTCATTATTACATACTTGTACCTGTTGTGAAATGATGCAGCTGTGTCCAGAATGACCAAAATGTAAATTGTAAAACATCTGTCTCCATAGAAATACAACACACTGTAATTTCATTAAATAAAACATCAGTATGAATGGATTTAATGTTTGTAGCCGTTTCGTTAGATGTCCACATTTCTGGACCGCAGGAGAGCTACTGAACATCCAATAATGAAGTTTATATTCTGCCATATCAAAGATCACTTGATCACTTGATATGCGGGAGTTTTAACCTCATTATTGGTGATTTAGGTCAGCTCTGGGCGTTTGTCAATAGAGTGCACTTGGCGTTTCAGACAGCACATAATTCTGTGAGGTGTTTGACAGCTTACTGTTGACAGCTCCAGACAGCACACCTATGTTTGAACGTTTTGTAGGGGGCATAACCTAACCTACCTCGTGTGAGACTGGAGGCCCTAGACAGTCGTCTTAATCAGAATAAAACACAGAAAAGCAGCTTGGCCCAGTTGGACCACTGACTCAGTCTGTCACAGTTTTCCAAGTCTGAAAACAGAGAAGTGGAAGGACAGTTTCAAGAACATGTTGTGGCTTAAAAGTATTATTTTAGATAACAGAAGTGGGGGGGTGATCTCATACACTTTAGCATGTGTTGGAGTTCCAAAACCACTGGTTACTTGACCAACAATTTTAACATTGGCTACCGGAAATGTATCATATGTATGAGTCACAATAATTGATATCAGTCATCCTCAGGTTCTTTTCTCTGAACCTGATACAAACAACATGATATGGCTAAACATGCAGCCAATAGGTCCCCATGAGAAACGGTGCTTTTACAGTTGCAGAGGTTTTGCCCACATTATACACACTGTTTTGCCAAGATAAATCAAAACAACCATTTTGTTTTATGAATTATTATTCAAAGAAAATGTCCCTGACTGCACACATCATGTGTCAAAAGGAAGGCTCTGAATGAAGGTAAATAAGGGCCGTCATTAAAAAGCAAGTTACGGGATAGAATGTTTACATTATTACATTTTGGAAACCCCCTGAACAACTACACACAGTAAGCACAACATCCAGAGTAAGGGGGAGGAATAATGACTAGGGGAGAGGGGGTGGAGTTTAGGAGTGTGACTAAACTAAGAATATAAATTCTCAGCCCAAAGCACCACAGGGAAAGACACCTAGAGTTGCAAGAGCCAGTCACAACAAGGACATTGGTGAACGGCAAGAGGCAACCCTGCTGACATCCGAAGAACTTCAAGCCGGAGAGTGATCTTCAGACAACTTTGCTAACTGCCTCCGAGTCCTTCCGTTGACATCCATTTCCAGGGCGACTATCGACTCACCTCGGCCACGCCATGATTAGGTCCGGAGTCTTGGGTTTGTTTGTGTTGGGGATGTGCATGCTGGCGGGGTGGTGCGTTCCACTGAAGAAGACCGTCTCCGTCACCTTCCCCGGAGATGTCCTGACGAACATGACCGACAAGCAGCTGGCAGAGGTGTGTATCAGATGTGTGGGAACGCAGCTTTTAATCTCTGCGAGCAGATGTTTAATTTGTCCCGCTGTTTGTTGTGTTTACAAAACATACGGTGTGAGGGCGGCGGACTCATTTATAGTCACCGAAGTCATTTAGAGGAGTCGCCCAAAGTCGTCGTGTTTCAAAGTCGTCGGTTTGCCACCAATCTAGCGTCCTAGTTTGCAATAACCAATCACACTGTGTTGTATCCTCTTCCAGAGTTACCTGAAGCGGTTCGGCTACGTGGACGTCCAGCAGCGCAGCGGCTTCCAGTCCATCGTGTCCCACACCAAGGCGTTGATGAGGATGCAGAGACAAATGGGCCTGGAGGAGACGGGCAAACTGGACCAGGCCACCGTGGCGGCCATGAAGGCCCCTCGCTGCGGGGTGCCGGACGTGCGCAACTACCAGACCTTCGACGGCGACCTGAAATGGGACCACAGTGAAATCACGTACAGGTGCGTTATGGGAAGGCTAAAACACGGGGACTGGGGACACATGAGTGTTGCCTTTAAAAAGGCTAGCTTACGTAGGTGACCGCGCATGTGAGGAATGTAGCGTGCGACCAGTGCCTAGCCGGTTGCATGAGAGCCTCGTGATTTTCCCTTACGATCACTCCCAGGTTTTCTCACTTGTCTGGTACCACTCGGGAAGGGTTGTCGGGACCATGTTTTTGAACATGGCATGGCGTTGAACAACGCTTTTACTTCTGTACAGGGTCCTGAACTACTCTCCAGACTTGGAGGCCTCACTGATAGACGACGCCTTCGCCAGAGCCTTCAAAGTCTGGAGCGATGTCACGCCTCTGACATTTAAACGCCTCTTCGAAGGCACCGCTGACATCATGATAGCGTTTGGGAAAAATGGTATGTGGCCGCGGTGTATGAACCACCTATTTACCAGCATTGCATATCACAGTAGAGGGATTTGCCAAAATACAGTTTCGGTGCCTTTAAAGTTCAGGAAGCAACCGAATTGTCTGAACTAAAATGGAATTTACCCCAACGCTATAATAGATGAATGGCATGAATGCAATGTGTTTTTTTAGAACATGGAGATGGCTACCCCTTCGATGGCCCAAATGGTCTTTTGGCCCACGCCTTTCCTCCTGGCGAGGGTGTGCAGGGAGACGCCCACTTTGATGATGATGAAAACTGGACTCTAGGCAAAGGAAAAGGTACAGTTTAAATCCAGGTGTCTACAGTAGAAAGAAAAGTCCCCAATGAGTAGCTCACGCTACTCATTATATTGAGTATTGCCTCCCCCTACTGTCCGTTTTTAGCATCTTATTGAATCTCCCCTAAACTGAACAGAAGTACACCATGGCAATAAAATGAACCACGGTGGAATTAAGTTCTGGAGCTGTATGAATAATTTGATAAAACACTTTCCCAATGTTAATGTGCATCCTGAACGTTGTTCACAATTGCAGCAGGTAAAAACATTTTTTCTCTGTTCCAGTTGTGAAAACGTTGTACGGCAACGCGAACGGGGACTTGTGCCACTTCCCTTTCTCTTTCGAGGGCAAGCAGTACAGCAGCTGCACCACTGAGGGGCGCACTGACAACCTGCCCTGGTGTGCCACCACCGCCGACTACGGCAAAGACCAGAAATACGGCTTCTGTCCCAGCGAACGTAAGATTGGCAGTTGGGGACATTTACCTGGACGGCAATTATTTGACACGTTCTTTGCAATAATCACTGTGCATCTTGCTCTCTGTTCCCCTGTTCAGTTCTGTACACGATCGACGGAAATAGCAACGGCAAAGCATGTGTGTTCCCCTTTGTGTTTCTCGGCGAGACTTATAACGGTTGCACGACAGAGGGCCGCAGCGATGGCTACCGCTGGTGCTCCACTACTGACAACTTTGACCAAGACAAGAAATACGGCTTCTGTCCCAACCGAGGTAAGGCCGGGTTGTCTCTGAAATTGTATCGTTTTTATGGTTGACCAATCACAAAGTTGTTGTTCGCTGGGCGGGGTTTACCTTGGCATTTTGGGACTTTTCACCAAGCAAGAAACTATTCAAGCTCAACCATCAAATCAAGCAAATATTTTGAGAGAAAACCGATAGCATTTATTACCACACTGACATACAGTAGACATTCAGTTTATGAAAATTTTCTCACAGCCACTTGAGTAAAATATACATTTAATAGGTTGCGTAGGTATTCCACATGTCTTATCTTAAGACGAATGCTGTAAAACTGTCTCTCTGGATAAGCTGCTCTGCTTATGACAAGAAAGTTAAAATGTAGATTGGCTTTGTTCCCTCAGACAGTCCGTGATGCTCTGTCTGTTTTGTCTTGACAGATACGGCTGTGACCGGCGGAAACTCTGAAGGAGAGCCCTGCCATTTCCCTTTCGTGTTCCTCGGGAAGCAATATGACTCGTGTACCACCGAGGGGCGGGGCGACGGTATGCTGTGGTGCGCTACCACCAGCAGCTTCGACGAAGACAAAAAGTGGGGCTTCTGCCAAGACAATGGTGAGTGAGTCAGTGTGGCACCGGTGCAAATTTGCCATTTTGAACTTGGCTGGCTCAGATGAATTACGCTCCAGTCATCTGCAGCCCGGTTTTGGATGGATGAATATAACCAGGCCAACTGAGTAGTAAATCTTTGCTCACTAGTGCAGAAAGTGTGTACTGTTGCAGTTTATTTGCTCTAAGCTATTTCACTTTCAGCAGCTAATCTTGTTTGGGTCTACATAAAATATTAAACCCACTGAAAGAGTGGGCAACAACACAATAATCAAGGGTTATCAGTTGGTGGTCTGATCTGGTCCTAAGGTCTGTTAATTACAAATATGAGTATAACAATGACCGGCAATAAGCTAAAGAGGCAGACCACAAGATTTCATCAAATTTACTGACTTAATTATCTCCCTCCCCTTCTCTCTTTCTGTTGTTTTTTCTTTCTCTCTCTCTCAGGCTACAGTCTGTTCCTAGTTGCAGCTCATGAGTTTGGCCACGCCCTGGGTCTGGACCACTCCAACGTCAGAGAAGCTCTCATGTATCCCATGTACTCCTATATTGAGAACTTCCCCCTGCATGAAGATGACGTGCAAGGCATTCAGTATCTCTATGGTAAGCGGGCCTGACTATACAGTACTAGTTTAGTCCTTTTTGCTGTCATGATTCTTGGGTGACATTGGCCATATTAGTTGGATAAAGACACACCGACACAGCACTCTGCACAAAATCAATAGACCGTCGTTTATTCATTACATTCACACCCAACGCCCCCCCCCCCTCCACCAGGTTCCAAGACAGGCCCCGACCCCACACCCCCAGGACCCACCACCACCACGGACGAGACTGAACCAGACATCACTACCACGGAATCTACCATAGATACCACCACCACCACCAGATCCCCAGTGGACCCCTCCCTGGACGCCTGCCAGATCGACAAGTTTGACACGATCACAGAGCTGGAAGGACAACTGCATTTCTTCAAGGATGGGTGAGCTACAACGTGACCTCTGTGCCCTGAGGTCCAACCGGGCTTTTAGCACAGTACAGTAGATACGGATACTGGCCGACTAGAATGTGCAAGCAATTATCAAGTCATTTTTTTATTGTCTTTAATAGGATATATGCAGCTCCTCGTGCTAATCTTTTTCCTGATGACTCAACAGGCAGTACTGGAAGTTGTCAGGCAAAACTGAGGGCGAGGTGAAGGGTCCGTTCTCCGTGTCCGAAAGGTGGCCGGCCCTGCCTGGCGTCATCGACACGGCATTCGAAGACGTCAAAACCAAGAAAATATACTTCTTCTCAGGTAAACAGGAGTCTTATTTTACACAAACGCATATACACGCGCGCACAGTGTAGCGCACACACGTGCGCGCAACCATCCAGAAGACCTCAACTTAACCGTGTGGTCCTCCCCTACGCAGGCACACGCTTCTGGGTGTACACCGGGCAGAGTGTGCTGGGACCCCGCAGCATTGAGAAGCTCGGTCTGCCCTCCAGTGTGGAGAAGGTGGAGGGAGCGACGCAGAAGGGCAAAGAAAAAGTGCTGCTCTTCAGTGGAGAGAGCTTCTGGAGGTGCGTTCAAACACAGAGGGTTTCACCTGGTTGAAGGGCCGGGCGGCGGTTGAATAATGTTGTGAAGTCATGTTTTGAAGGAATACTACCAATGTATACACTCCACTGCTGTGGATGAAAGTGACTGCTAAGTACTGTGGCATATTATTAGCCATTATCATTACATAAAGCCAACTATTTTCAAATGTAGAATAAAAGTAGCCGAATCATTAGACCTCATGTAAAGTCTCTAGGCTTTTCGAGGGCCTCAAGCATCATGTGTACAGTTTAAATGCATTTAATGTTTTCGTGTTTTGCCATAACCCAACTAAATATATCTGGTTCTCACAGGATGGACATAAAGGCACAGAAAATCGACACGGGATACCCACGCTTCACTGACGTCTTCTTTGGAGGAGTGCCCAATGATGCCCATGATGTGTTCAACTTCAAGGGTAAATATAAGATGTTACTCCTCCATTCACACTGTAGGACACCGATGAGAAAAACAAATGTTATAATCAACTGACAGATTATCAATTAAGGGCGTTACGGTACAGTACTGTGAATGGATTACTCCAGCTATTTGTCACAGCGATGCTCAGAATAACGACCCATTGCATCCAGCACGTCTAATAAACGAACGCAGCGCACGGAAGGTTCACACTTTGTTTGTGTTGTAGGACACATGTACTTCTGCCGTGACCGTTTCTACTGGCGAATGAACTCCCGAAGGCAGGTGGACGCCGTGGGCTACGTCAAGTATGACATCCTGAAGTGTTCCGACTCTTAAACGAGCATCGAGTTACCAATCCCATACCGGCCTGAGGACGGAAGAACCTTTTCAATTTTTCCATTTGTGCTGTTTACACACAGACGGACCAATTCCGATTATTTTGGGGCAAAATATGAGAATTGGGCAAAGATGAGCGTTGTGGGGCTTGTGTTTATGTAGCTTTATAGTGGGACCCCAGACCTGTATGTCATGTTTTGTCAGCAGCCTACTAGATTTCTTTCCACATATTTGCCTATGAACAATCTGTTTAGCACTGAAAGTCTGATGTGAAAAGATCTGATTTAGTTTTTATAATAACCCCTTCTAAGAAAAATGATCAGAATTGAGCTAACTCTGTAAAAGCAGCCATTATGACTGGTATTGTCTTCTTCCTCTCCTGCAGTTATAAGGGTGTCTCTGATGCAGAAAAATACTCATGAGGGCTTGTGGCATTGTGGGAGTGCAGGGTGTGTCGTTAGTCATTTTGATACTGCAAGCTTGTAAATTGTTTACTTTGTGAAAGACTGAAATATGGTCCACAGTACATTGACCAAACCATTAAGGTTAAATACGTGAGGATCAGCACTTATTTTTTCCTAGCTGCCTGCGTGAGGTACTATCTGGGCTCCTTAAGCATGTAGGCCGAGCTGGAAAAAATATTGTTTGATCATTAGTAGATCCAACTTACAATCTATTTTTGCTTAAGCCTTTCTGCCTGGTGCAGAAATATTTATGATGAGAAATAAATAGATATTTATTTTGCCCTCTTTTCATTTTTTTCAATGCTATATTTGTTTCTTTTATAATTCGGGGCTGGCTCAAAAGCCATGTATTTTGCACTTCATCACTATTAAGTTATTTTTTTATTTTGATGTTTTGTATTTAAACAGAACTGTAAATTAAATAAACAAATAACACTTTATATGTTGTCCATGTATACATCATTGTATAAAAAAGTATAATGATAACAAAAAGTTGCCCAGTAGATTAGAAACGTGTGCCAGTTCATTTTGATTTATCCGCACAAAGTCACTGGCAGCCAAGTAGTTGTCTCATTCATTTCAGACAGGCGAGGCAGCGTCACACACTATGACCATTTAAACGACAAAATAAACTCAATAAATACATCAGCTGTACTTATAACAATCTCCGAGTTGCAATTTTACAGAAACATACACCAATAACTACAGATTATTCGAAATATTCTAACAGGGTCTCGCTACAGTCGATATTACTGCGCCGCTGTAAGGCTAATTCTGTAATACGCCTTCCTCTGAAAACAATAGTCCTGTATTTTCCCAAACACATCTACATCATAAAGCGTTTTATTCAATCGAATCGTTTACAATGGTTAAAGAACAACGCCGGACTAAATATAATAAAAAAATATGAGCGCATTTTAATACGTCTTCCACTTTTTTATGGAAACATATAAATAAGATCCGGTTGGTCGAACAGGAAACGAGGAGATACTGATGGCGCCCGACTAGAAAGGAGTAGCAATTACCGCGTAGAACTTCTTATTCTCTTTGGCGTGCCTACCGAGATATAAACAAATTCGAATCGTAATACACGGTAAGTAAATATCCCACGGAATCTCGCGCAGTGTATAGACATTTATAAAATTTTCCTCAGGGACGGACGTTGGGCGGACTGTTTTCGCTGAGGCCCTCGAGGTCCCTCCGCCTTAGTAGGTTCTAGAATGCCTGAATGCAAAGAGGTTGCTCGCGGAAAATGGCGGCGCCGAGCAGGCAGGAGAGAGGGCAGCTAGGCCTGTTTAAATCATAAAGAGGGTTCGTGGCTTGTTACACGCTGGATTCCAGTTCTGTTTGGCTAACGTAGAGCTGTCAAAAATTAAAAGAACAATGATTGTGTACGTTTGTTGTTATTCCAACGGCAAACGACTGTGCCTGTATGCATGCATTACTGTAGGTCGAGCGTGTTGTATGGTAAATAAAGGCAACCTCAAGTCAGCAGATTTAGCAAGATCTGACCTGTCCACGAAGAACCATCTAGCTTGCCAGCTAACCTTGCTGGCTAGCAACTATCAGACTGACCGTTTCTAACTTAGTTACAGACTAATTACTTCTTGTAGGTTTGTACTTTAATTATCAAGGTTGCCAATTTGTTATCGCGTGGCTAATAATAAACCACGGCTAGTTACACAATGGATCATTTGCAAGTAGCTAGCTTTAGTATTGTAGAGGACATGAGCGTTTTATGTTTTTTCATTGGTATCTTTATAAATAACCGCTTTTATTAAAACTACCCGAATGAAGTTTATTCAAGCAGGCAGCCAGCCACCCCCAAAAGCACATACAAACCGATGTATCCATGAGTGTTCTGTAGAATATCCTGAAATTAATCCCTTGAACTTGAGTTTACAGTCAAGCTGCACAATATTAATATCCATTAAACAGTACACATACTTTTTTCCCCTTTCAGATTCTGCTTTCCCAATTTCCACTGATTTAGTAAAAAATCGGTATATATGAAAGCATTATGACATTACTTAGAAGGGTTAATTGAAAGTTTGGACACATTTTAATAAATCTTGTGGAGATGTGTTTTACTATTTATAAAGTAAAACAAACAAGAAGATGCTGTTCATCTATGTAGAAATAGTAAGCAGGCCAATCAGTGGTCTACAAAATATTGCGTTCATATTTTGATTGGAAAGCTAGTAATTTTGTAGGTCGATATTGATTACATGGATGTAATCAGGTCACACTGCATTTACTATGAGATGATTTTATACAGTAAAATCTGACACGGTGAGGCATCCATTTCATCACGTATTGATGTGTCCTAAGATGGAGGAGGAGATTGAGGTGGAGAGCAGCAGTGATGTGGGCCCCTTGGGCTCCGGCATGGAGGAGCCGTCCGAGAGCGGTTTGGGGATGGAGACCTCGGAGGCCATGTCTGCCGACAGCAGTGACGCGGCCGCGCCCCATGCCCACCACCACCATCACAGCCACCACGGTCAGCGCAACATGGCCCCAGAATCAGACTGCCACGTGGGACAGAGCTCCGAGGGGGTCCTGGTGAGAACCACACAGTGCCTGTTGGTCAGCTTTATTACCATGCAACTTATTGTCCACCTAGAAGTGTTGTGTTGCGATCTGGCCTCTGAGTGAGCACTAGGGTGATGACTTTTTACAAACTCATTTCCCTGTATCATATCTGGATGAGCTTTCATTAAAGATTAGATAAAATCTTAGTTTCAAGGTGATTTGATAAAAAAAAACTCACGCACAAAATTATTTTAAATTTGTTATTTATCCTTTTTTTGATTTCACTGTAAGCGGATATAAAATTGAACACAAGCTTTAGAGTCACATATATACAACATTATATAGGGTTGATACCAAATTAAGCTAATTTAAACTCAAGTACCCGCTATGAACAGTTAAACACCTCGCTTATATGCGTGACCTTTTTCAATATTTCAATGGAATATACCTCAATTTAGTCATTTATAAGCCAAAGTTCATCCATTTGTGCTACCGGAAATAATTTTTCAGAACAAAATGGAAAAAGTCATAACCCTAGTGAGCACGTAAAAGGAGCTGTGTAAAATGCATTTAATTGATTAATAGGTTGTTACGAACACAATGATTTGATTCAAATTAAGAAAACACCAGTGTTGTGCTTTTCATTAAGAGGCACAACACAGTTTTCAATAAATAATACTTTTATATTTATAATCAATAATAAAACAACTTATAATATACAATGATGCATAATGAGCACTTTGCAAAGACTCTTGTGTGCTTTGGTCTGGGCTCTTGCTGTTGACTGGCGTTCACCAGTCCTCCCACTCTTCTGTCCTTCCAGGGGTTCCTCCCAGAGACTAGCTCAAGCACGGACGTAACCCACCACAGAGCCACAGTAAACCTCCCGGACTCGTCCTCTGTGGCCCAGTCCACCAGCGTGTCCAGCGTCTCCACAGTAACCCAGTCCGTCCTGGTGTCTGGGTCTGCCCAGGTGAGGCGTTGGCGGTACTGTGTGGTACTCAGATTTGGTTGGGGGTTGGCGCCCGAAATGCCCCGGTAATGCGTTCGAGTCCGTGTTCCTCGCTTCCTGTCGTGGGGCCACCCGTCCACAAAGCGCCCTGCTAAAGTGCGTTTGTTTTCACAGGTCATGGTTCACTCCAGTGCTGCGGTTTCGGACTGCGGGGGCATGATGGTGTCTGACTCGACAGCGTCCACATCGTCTGACCTTGGGTCGGCCATTGACAAGATCATAGAGTCCACCATTGGACCGGACATCATGAACGGTGAGGAACGGTTCCGATGACAGCCCTCTACTATATAACAACCAAGTAAACGGGTCCTCGATGAATCCCCTGGTCACTGAGGCTACAGACTAATCAGAGGTTCTGGTAGTTGGTCGAGCTGCTTTGTGTAGGACATCTGATCTTCAAAATAGCCCGCTTGAATGAGTTCAGAGGGAAACCCATTCACAGAGTGGATGATCGTGACAACAGACTGTGTTGTTCCCCAGGGTGTATTTCCGTAACCAGTGCTGAAGACGGAGCAGAGACCAGTGAGGTGCAGTATTTAATACTGCAAGGACCAGATGACGGTGAGCTTAAAGAAATACCAGTGCTTCCTGTGTGAATACCAGGAAGAGTAGCAGAGGACTGTTATAGTCCTGACTACCTCAGGTCCAGAGTGTGTTCTTGTGGTCCAGGTCACGTCTCCCTCAGTGGTTGTATGTGGATGTGTAACTCGTTGTGACCTCCTCCTCCTTCTCACCGTGGGCTCCTATGGTGGCACACATGTCCTCCTCAGCCCTGTCCAGCCACCAGCGCGCTGCCATCGAGGCCATTGGGGAGGGCCCCACCTCCACCTGCCACGACCAGGGAGGCCTGGACCCCGACCAGCCCGACCAGCCCTGTGGGAGCCACTATCCGGACCACGGGGAAAACCGTCCCCAGCACTCCCATGCCTCCCAGTACGCGGAGTGTGGAGTCAGGGAGGCTGATGGCCCAGACCAGGTAAGGGGTTCTGGTCCTCACCTTGACAGACACCAGTTCCAGACTCCAAAGGCAAAAACAAAGCCTAGAATCAAGACTGGATATTGACCAATCTCTTATGCCTGCACAAGTGATTTGTCAGAACACACCTGACTAACCAGAAATACTTGTCAAGCCAGTTGTCCCAACACCTTTGTTGCCCCAAGGGAAACAAGGTTTAAAAAGTGTTGTCATATCATTTAATGTCCCACAAATAAAAGCAACAATTCTGTACTTAGTAAATGATGTCAAATGTAAACTATTGGCGTATAGAAACGTCGCTTTCGTCCCAATAATTGTTGTTTGAGAAATGTTTCATTCCTTTTATTAACTGGAAAAGTAAACTGAGAACACATTCATTATTATTATTATTATTATTATGATTAAAACCTAGTTTTAATTTTGTATGACTGGCTTCCTGAGGGACGGAAAGCTACTTCTTATCATTCAGGCCACCTTTCAGTTTCTGGTCAGATGCTCTCTGATGTCTTCTCTGTTTATTTGGTTCTACTAATTGCTTTAGTTCATTGTCTAGCTGGGAAGTATTGTGATTTAAAATAAACTTGATTTGACCAGACAGGCGAGTCCTCCTCCTCATACATGGAGGAGCCCGACCAGACGCAGCGCTCCTCCCGCCCCGAGTACGGCGTGGTGGACAACTCGGACCAGGAGCTGCGCGGCTATGCGGAGAGCAGCGCCAGCGGGGCGGCCGACTCCAACCCCTCGTCCGCCGGCACTCGACGACACCACACCCACTACGTCGTGGACTGCAGCGCGGGGACGGGGGCGTACCTGGAGTGCGCCGGGAACGAGGCGGAGGAAGGTGAGGACACGCGGCTGCAGCACTCTCGCGGCTACATCGACAGCAGCAGCAACAGCGCCAACCACTCCCAGACTCACCAAACCCTGCGGCAGTACGTGGAATCCGGGGCCGCGGCCGCCGACGCGGAACTGCCCGGTTGTTCCAACTCCCAGACTCACCAGACCCTGCGGAGGTACGTGGAGTCTGGGGCCGCGGTCGCTGATTCTGAGCAGCCGGGCTGTTCCAGCTACCGGACCCAAGGAACGGCCGCCGCGGACTCCCATTACCAGGCTCACGAGGGCCGGAGAGACGACCCAGACCAACCCGGCCACTCTGACCAGAGCTGCCACTACATGGACACCACCAGCAGCAGCACCGGCCCGGAGGACTCCCTTGGGAGGTTCGGTGGGGCGGGGGGCGAGGGGTCGTCCACGGACCGCCAGCGCCCCCGGGCAGACACGGTGGACTCCGGCTCGGCCGATCACCCGGAGGCCAGGGAGTGCACGGAGAGCCAGCCCGGTCCTTACATCAGCAGCAGCGGAACCTACTCCTCCCACCCGGAAGCCGAGGTGGAGGAGTCCCAGACGCCTCAGTGGTCCCCCGGTTTGGGGAGACCTTCCAGGGGACAGGAGAGCGGTGGCGTGGCGGCGGGGGCGTCCGGACCTGTAGCCGCGGAGGAGGGTTCTGGGAGCGCGGCAGGGCAGGGGGCTGCGGGCGTCTCCCTCCCCCATACCATGGCCGAGCTGGAGGACATGATGGAGGTGGTGATTGTCCAGCAGTTCAAGTGCAAGATGTGCCCCTACAAGAGCGTCTCCAAAGACACACTTATCAACCACATGAGGGACAGACACTTCAAGCCCACAGGTACGGCAGCTTCTGCCGGACATTTCCTCAAGGTAGAAATGTGACATGGTCAGTGTCGTAGGACAGGACATCTATTGTCTCGGTCGATTGAGGGGGTCGTCAGGGTCCTTTAGCGACTCCCAAATGAGCGCTTGGTTAAAGAAGCCCGTGTACAGTAACACAGATGCCTACCTAGGCTAGGACTCAAGATCTTTGTCAATGGAGAACAATTTTTATTGTTTATCTGTTTCAGCAAAACCGGCCCTAAAAGTACTTTTAATTACTTTTAGGGCCAGTTTGTTGGAGGAATGTGGCAGTTCGAATGTTGCCTCTAATGTTTACAAAACTGAATTTAAACATTAAATTACCAAACAAGACCGATGTAGTACTAGCTAGTCCAGGGTGGATTAGGGTTGGGAAAATAGTTCTGCAAGTGTCTAAAGTGAGTACATGGGGACTAAAAGTCAACCCAAACTGATAGACGAGCTTAAAGAAATCTCCGGCCCTCTGGCAACACAGTACAAATGACACGCGGCCACTTTTCATCCCACATCTTGATCTACCTGGGTTCTTCCAGGTGGTCCCCCGCCGAAGAAGCGAGGACGAGGTCGTCCGCGACGCAGCGACACGTTGGCCCGTCAGCAGGCCGAGGTGAAACCGGAGCCGGAGGAGGCCGAGGACGATGACATCGTAGACGCCGGGGCGATCGATGACCCCGAAGGTGCGTGGGGGTCACAACAACCCAGTAGTAAATCATTGACAAAACGGGACACTTTTTCAGGTCGAAAACTCACAAGTAGTGACGCCAAACAAAGATGTCGCTAAGTGGGAAGTGGTGTTGAGACGGTAGCAACTGTTTTAGAGTGAATGGACCGACGGGACAGAGCTCTGTATTCTCCTATGTTGGAGGGGTCAAGGGTCGGTTTCGTCAATGAGGAAGCCGCCAGTAAGTGGGCGAGGCGATTGAGCAAGGAGATCTGATCTCCAGGCATGATCTGGAACAGGGAGGAGGAGGAGGAGATGGGGTGGAGGGGGGCTGGTACAGGGTGTCAGGGATCAGGGGCCTTAACCGAGGGAATGGGGTGCTGACGACATTAGCTTTTTTGGAAAAGTAGTTGACAGTCATCTGCAGAGAGGGACGAGTGGATGAGTGGAGTCCTTAAGAGGGGTAGAGGGTGACGAGGTGTTCTCTGGGGTTGGAGTAGTAAAGAGTGGGAGGGAAGAAGATGGAGGGAGTGAAAGATTGATGAGTCACTTGAAAGTAAGTCTGTAAAGCAGGTGTTTAGGCGCTGAAATGAGGGCTGAAGGTGTCAAGCTCATTTAACAAGTATCCAAGAGCGCTTCATCGTTTGCTCTTGGGAGTTTCAGGCTGAGTGTTTGGCACTTTGTTACAATTGATGTTGAAAGCGCTTTAGGAAACACATTTGGTTCAATAAGAAACTCTGCCCATTCTCCCCGTCACCCCTCATCCCCAGAGGACAGCGACTATAACCCAGCAAATGAAGACTGCAGGGGGCGACAACCTGCCCTGCTGAGACAGCCCGCGCCCCCTCCCTGCTCCTCCTCCTCCACGGACCGACCCCGGCGCCGGGTGGGACGCCCCAGGAAGTTCATCTACATCGAGGGCACCTCCAATGGCAAAGGTGGGCGGCGACAACTGCGAGAATTCCGCTTATCACTTAATGATTCCGCGGACCTTCTAGAAGACTGGGCCCGCCAGCCTTTTAATACACTACATCACCCTAAAACTAGGGTCAACTGGGCCCACCAGCCTT
>JACXGJ010011507.1:0-19685 GCA_016801105.1 Esox niger | reverse complement strand
TTTTTGCATATTATCACAGTATAGACTCTACTGAACATTTCCTACTATAATGTGTTGCAATATACACTAAGGAAAGTGATTATTTTTATTTTATTAAAATCGCGTTTTTTACCTGACTTCTATTTTGAAGGCAAAATCCTTAAACCGGAAGTCTTATTGTTGCTACGGAATCTCTAATGTTGCCTGCATGACGCTAATATGACGTTCACCGGAAGTTGTCAGCTATCTATGAAATTCCTTTTGAGCGTCTCCGGTGGGGAGGCTGTGTAAAAACACAACGACTTCGAAAAATACAAGAGAATTAGGTAGGTCCTAATTTATGAGGAACAGGAATATGTCTAACTATGTCAGAGTAATACTACTTATAATAGTATTTGACTATTCAGACCTAATAATAGCGTTACATTATTTTGTAGACTTTATAAAGCATTCAATACTGTAGAACATCAGTTCCTCTCCCTCTCTCTTAAATACATTTGGCATAGGGATTTTTTTCAGTAGAGCTATGATTTAACTAGATACCCTAACTATATACAGTGGTGTTAAAAAGTGTTTGCCCCCATCCTGATATATTATTTCTTTGTGTGTTTGTCACACGTAAATGTTTCAGATCATCATTTTATTTTTTAAATATTTTTCAAAGATAACACAGGTAAAGACAAAATGCAATTTTGAAATTAAGGTTATTATTAAGGGAAAACAAAATCCAAACCCATATGGCTGTGTGTAAAAAGTGATTGCCCCCTACAACCTAATAACTGGTTGGGCCACCTTTATCATCAACAACTGCAATCAAGCGTTTGCGATAACTTGCAATGAGTCTTTTACAGCACTGTGGAGGAATTTTGGCCCACTCATCTTTGCAGAATTGTTGTAATTCAGCCACACTAGAGGGTTTGAGCATGAACTGCCCTTTAAGGTCATGCCACAGCATCTCAATGGGATTCAGGTCATGACTAGGCCACTCCAAAGTCTTCATTTTGTTTTTCTTCAGCCATTCAGAGGTGGACTTGCTGTTATGCTTTAGATCATTGTCCAGCTGCAGAACCCAAGTTTGCTTCAGCTTGAGATCACAAACAGATGGCTGGACATCCTCCTTCAGGACTCTTTGGTAGACAGCAGAATTCATGGGTCCATTTACCACAGCAAGTCTTCCAGGTCCTGAAGCAGCAAAACAGGCCCAGATCATCACACTACCACCACCATATAATGTTCTTTTTCTGAAATGCGGTGTTACCTTTACACCAGATGTAATGGAACACAGACCTTACAACTTTTGTTCAACTTTTGTCTCATCAGTCCACAGAGTATTTTCCCAAAGGTCTTGGGGATCATTAAGATGTTTTCTGGCAAAAATGAGACAAGCCTTAATGTTCTTTATGCTCAGCAGTGGTTTTTGTCTTGGAACTCTGCCATGCAGGCCATTTTTGCCCAGTCTCTTTCTTATGGTGGAGTCATGAACACTGACCTTAACCGAGGCAAGTGAGGCCTGCAGCTCTTTGGGGGGTCTTTTGTGACTTCTTGGATGAGTCGTCGCTGCGCTCTTGGAGTTATTTTGGTCAGCCTTGGAAGGTTCACCACTCCTTGGAGGGCAAACACTTTTTCACACAGGGCCATGTGGGTTTGGATTTAGTTTTCCCTTAATAATACCAACCTTCATTTCAAAACTGCATTTTGTGTTTACTTGTGTTGTCTTCAACTAATATTTGAATTTGTTTGATGATCTGAAACATTTAAGTGTGACAAACATGCAAACAAATAAGAAATCAGGAAGGGGGCAAACACTTTTTCACACCACTGTATACATGCCTTGTTTTTTTTAAATCAGATTATCCATAGATTCTATCCTGCAAAACACTACAATGAAAAATTAAGAAATAAATAACTTTCTATTGTCCCTTCTTTGATGAACACCCAGACTTTGTGGGGCATCTGATTTGGCATTGTGTATTTTTTTGGCCAGGTCTAAGTAAATTTATAATTAATAATATTTATAATGGATTTGTACTACTATGGAAAGATGTGTTGCTTGGACTTTCCACATATGTTAGAAGTAATATAAAAACATTTTATGTAATCAATTAAATGATTATATTATGCAAATTGTACATTCCTAAATGTATACTTTCAAACAAAAACAACAAAACAAAAAAATACAATATTATCAATATTTGTTTTCCCCTATATGTTTTTGTGATGTGTCACTGTACCCCCTAGTCAACATGTCATTTGTATACCGCTGATGTATAATTGTGTTCTACTTTTAAACTTGCTGTGACACTGATGTTTATATTTTACTGTTTTTACAACAAAAAAAGGAACCAGGCAAGCCAAAGGTCTTCTGTCCCGCAATTAGAAGGGATGAATGTTGTTGCCCAGGCTGGATTCAATATGCATTTACTATGTAAAAGAATGTTTACTGTGACAGACTGTATCTTTAACCACAAAACAGCAGGTGTGGGTCCACGTATGTTGAGAGATGTGGTGTCTGTTTTCTACTTGCCAACCAATTAGTTGAAACACCACGGATCTCAAACAATCCCCGCTACCCTAAGCCCTTTTAGTGCTCTCCGTTGCAATTTGTTGTTAATCAGTATAGCACTGAAGGGGCCGCTTTGTGTTCATTCCGATTGAACATTTGTTTGCCTGGAAATAATGGAAGATTATTTAAGGTCAACTTTAGTTGTCCAACAGAATGTGATTTCTGATTTAAATTTGGTTGTCCAACAGACAAGAGATCCCAGCAAAACATAACAACAGCTGCAATTTTTTTTATGTGAGGGTAATAATGATGTAGTTGAACTACTACCAAGCCTGAATCGCGAAGGTCATCTGAGCTAGCCTTCTGCTGCACAAATCGCTAGTCGACGCCTCATAATAGGCATGTTCACACTGCACCTTAGCCTAGGGATAAGAGCGTCCTAAATCCTGGACTAAGTACTTCCTAAGCCCAGGGCTAAGCAAGTGTTCAGACACATCTTTTTAAGTGGACTAATGCCACCCTTAGTCTGGGGATAGCTGGTCCTCTTACTCTGCAGGCTTTTGTCATTTCATTATACCTGCCAAATCTTAGCTAAGTATTTATTGCAGCTTTCTCTGGGCGTAAATCTGGCAAATAAGTCGAAAGAATTAAGGTTGACTAATGTTTTTCTCTTTCTTACGTAGTTTTAACGAAGTTGTTCAAGCAAATACCGACAGGGTGTGCATCTTGATCAACCGATGTCAAGTTGTTAATTAAATCGCGGTAGCGTAACATTGATAATTTGTCGGTAATGTAAGCTACGGTAACACACATGCGGGAGAGAAATGTTTTGCTTATCATAGAATGTAAAAGTGTATTGTGTCATATTTATCTGTTAGCCCAGGGCTTAGCAATAAGTGTGAATCCTTAACCTAGGGTAAATAATCTCTTGTGAACATAGACTAAGTTAGCCAGGGCCAGCCAAGATAGCTCAGGGCTTAGAACAAAGCAGTGTGAAAAGGCCTAGTGTTTTGAAAGGAATGTGAGTTTGGCAAGTGGCTTTGATATTGTCACGTCCTGGCTATGCCCCTAGCCATCTTCGCGCTGGCTGGGGCCATAGTCAGGACATGGCCAGAAGAGGTGCCTCTAGGCACCTCTATGTGCTTTGGTCTCCCCAATTGGAGGCAGGTGTTGGTTATTGCTTCCAATTGGGGAACCTATTTATGTTGAATGTGTGCCCACATTAATGTGGTTCATTTTGGTTAGCAGCTGTAGGCTATATGACCCAGTCATTGATGATGTTTTGAGTTTGTTTCCTTTCTTTATTAAAACCATGAATGCCACAGACCGTTTTGCCTCTGCCCTTCTGTCCTGGAAACAGCAGAACTGTGACAGATATCAGGACCCATATCTGGGTGAGCTGGTGCTGCGGTATTTGTGTTCTATTTACAGCTCTGTAATAAATTAAGAGACCTCTGCAAAATTATCAGTTAGTCTGGGTTTATTAATCATAGGTATGTGTTTGAGTGAAATAAACATTTTTGTATAATTCTATAGATTACTGACAACATTACTCCTAAATTCCAAATAAAAATATTGTTATTTAGAGTATTTATTCTTAGAAAATAACAACTGGTCAAAATAACCATAAAAGATACATTGTTTTCAGACCTCAAACAATGCACTTGATTTTCAACAACAAAATACTAATATTTTAACTTAGGAAGAGTTCAGAAATCATTATTTGGTGGAATAACCCTTATTCTTAATCACATATTTAATGTGTCTTGGCATGCTCTCCACCAGGCTGTCACATTGCTGTTGGGTGAATTTATGCCATTCCTGGCACAAAAATGTAAGTAGCTCGAGTTTGTTTGATGGCTTGTGACCATCCATCTTCCATCCTCTGAACATTAACAATGTTCATCATGTTAATTATATTTGCAAGGCTCCAGCTAGCAAGTTAAAGAAAGGATTTAAAATGTATGCATCGAAATACATAACCTATTACGAAGGTTCTCATTACATGAAATAATAAGTCCAGTAAAGCTGATGAAGTACGTACTCTTCAGAATATAGTGACTGTTTATCAATCCGCTTTTTGTCTGTTCTTATGTTCTCGTGAACCCGTTTGACGTCATCTTTCATGGCACAATTACTGTTCCAATCCAAAGAATGCAAGTTACCAAGAACGCGTAAAATCCCCGGATGGGTTCTTGATCCGCCCCTTTTATCAAGGATGCATGGGTTGGGGCCAGTGAGAACACATCCAATATCCCAGAAGTCATTTCAAGATTCCAGGAGCGCCGGACATACTTCGCAAGCGTGAGTTTTTACTTTTCTTATTTCATGCAAATGGTATATTTTTATTCAGCATCCGCAGAAATTACAGCCCTCATAGAGTGGAGGGGACAAATGAGACCCTCTCCACTGGGAAGAGGAATTCTTCCAAAACTGGAAGGGAGTGAGTTGAGATTGTAAAGATTATAATTTTGGTAAATATTACAGGTTCACTTAAATACAAAAGTTATCCTAGTCATGATAGTTGAGGTATGAGGTACATTGTGTTAGCAGCTGGGAAATAGGCACATGCTGCTGCCAGCCAAATTAAATTGCATGTGGAACGCTTTTTTTTTCTAGTTTCTTTCACTATTTTATATTCAATAATTGGAATTGTGGAATTGCCTAATATCCGTTTCCATTAATAGCTGCCATGTGAATTTACACTGTCCTGTAGTGACTTCCAGTCTACCCTGGAGGTTGTTGCCAGACACCTCCTGCTCATCTGCACAATCCTCTGGATTGTCACCTTCCTCCCCATGCTAAGGATGGTCCTTCACCTCCAAGATGTTGACCATAGAAAGGCAAAGGCTGTGGAAAATGCAGCAGGGAGCAACCATCTTGGGCACAAACAGATTACGCACTTCCAGAGCCCTCAGAAAAATCTCCATTGGGTTTTCAGCATGCCAAACGTGCGCTTGATTACGCACCTTGCCTTGGTGGCTGTTGAACTTGGCCTTGTGTAGAAATGTAATACAGGTAGTGGTAGTGAACTCTGAGTTTTGGAGCCCACTGTGTGTCTGTGCGTGTTGGCAACCATGGATTTAGGTCCAGTAAATATCCCAACCAGCTATAGGCTGTCGAAACGGGGTGATGACAGCCACAGGATTCTGCAGGCATGGATATCCACCATCTTCTGAAAAAGAAATTCTGTTTTATTTTGTTCAATAAAGGGTTTTAGACCTTTATTCCACAATTTGTTGTTTATAAATGTTATCATAACTGATGATTCTGAACACCTTAACTCAATGTGAAGTGGTTGATTGTCATTACTATACTGTGTAATTTGTGGTTTTCTGGATTTCTGATTCAGCCAGTGGAATTTGAAACAAGCAGTTGCCAATAGGCAACTACACTAAGGCATTTACTTCATGAGATTGTTAGGGTTTCCATTAAGGTTTTCAACATAAGGAAAATGGTTTGGTTACTATTCCATCATTTATATTTGTCACGTCCTGGCTATGCCCCTAGCCATCTTCGCACTGGCTGGGGCCATAGTCAGGACGTGGCCAGAAGAAGCAAAGTGACTATTGAGAGACAGATGTCAACATGATGTAGTTGAGCCATTCTCCATCTCATTCTGGCCATCTGGATCAGGTGCTGTTGCTCAGCTGCCATGTATGTGTACACACACACACACACACACACACACACACACACACACACACACCCGCCACCAATCGTGCAAGTTCTCCCACTTAAAAAGATGAGAGAGGCCTGTAATTTTCATCATAGGCACACCTCAACTATGAGAGACAAAAAATATCCAAAATGTTTTAATGAATTTATTGGTAAATTATGGTGGAAAATAAGTATTTGGTCAATATCAAAAGTTAATCTCAATACTTTATTATATACCCTTTGTTGGCAATGACAGATGTCAAACGTTTTCTGTAAGTTTTCACAAGGTTTTCACACACTGTTTCTGGTATTTTGGCCCATTCCTCCATTCAGATCTCCTCTAGAGCAGTGATGTTTTGGGGCTGTCGCTGGGCAACACGGACTTTCAACTCCCTCCAAAGATTTTCTATGGGGTTGAGATTTGGTGACTGGCTAGGCCACTCCAGGACCTTGAAATGCTTCTTACGAAGCAACTCCTTTGTTGCCCGGATGGTGTGTTTGGGATCATTGTCATGCTGAAAGACCCAGCCACATTTCATCTTCAATGCCCTTTCATCTTCAATGCACTCAAAATCTCACGATACATGGCCCCATTCATTCTTTCCTTTACAAGGATCAGTCGTCCTGGTCCCTTTGCAGAAAAACATCCCCAAAGCATGATGTTTCCACCCCCATGCTTCACAGTAGGTATGGTGTTCTTTGGATGCAAGTCAGAATTCTTTCTCCTCCAAACACGACAAGTTGAGTTTTTACCAAAAAGTTATATTTTGGTTTCATCTGACCATATGACATACCTCGTCATAAAATTGCGTCTCTACATAAAATAATTTTGTCACGCATTAACATCACGCCAAGTTACAATATTTAGCTAGACAACATGAAGCATTGTGTTAAACTAACTCATATTTCTTGTGAAGTTCACTTCCACCAAAAATAGCATCTATGACCTGCATGGCTTTTGCCACTAACCTCTGCTTCTTCCTCTCAACGTCAAGCAGGAAGCTATGCATACTAATAACCCCATTGAATTTGGTAGATGCGGTACACAGAGCAATGTTCTGAAAATTGCTTTAATGGTTTCTTAAAAATCCAATTTTTAAATATATTTTTCTGAGTCTCAATCATGTTTATTTACCTAGCTAAACTTGCTCTGTTAGACGAATGTATACAAATATTTCACATGCCGGAATAAGGCGAGCAGTATTATTGTAAAAGGGAAGTACGTCACCACCATGAGTGTATGTAGCCCAATGTATCGTTATTTTGAATGTTCGACTGCGGATTTCTACAACATGATGACTTGCTTCATACACGGTCCACCAGCTCTGTTCTCCGATCACCGTCTATGTACATTTGCAGAGAAAATTTGTTTATAACTGATAATTGAACACAGACTATAAACATTTATATAATTTGCTGATTACTGATGCCATGAAAAAAAGATGAAAGCAAGCATGGAGCCGCTGCCTTTGCCTAAGTAAAAAAGACTTGTGAACTGACTCGGTTAGTTTTATCGTTCAATTGAACAGTTGTTTCATTCATTCGAACAACTGGCAGCGGAGTTCTACCTATCCACGGAATAGCCTATGCTGTTAGTTTTACATTTGCAAAGAAATATAGATCAAGACCATAGCATTTTAAAGACATGTTTGTAACTGATAGTGTAGGTAGGTCAAAAATAATGTTGTATTTGATTTTTTATTATTATGATGAACACAGATTCAATCGTACATGGAGCCTTTGCCTAAGCAAAAAAAAAAAAAAACGACTCATTCAATCCATTTTATCGTTCGATTGAACAGTTGTTTCTTAAAATTTTTCTTTCATTACGGACATAAATGAACGAAATGACGCGAAAGATTAAACCTTTTTACTGAACGGATCGACAAGAGTCTAGAGAAAAAGTCGAACTATCCATCATTAGTCCTGTTTGCTACTAGAAAACAGGAATGCTACATAAAGCTGCATAGGTTCCACTGAAGGAAATTGAGTAACACTATTACACCTGCACAAAAATTACTTATTTATTAATTCCAGCATTGTTTGCACTCCAATACACTATATATATAGATTACATCCACCAAAACTATGTAAATAATAATAATACCTGCACAAATATATTTATTTCCAGCACACTATACCCTGCTCATTGTAGTATTGTCTCACCAGTCTTACTATGTTGTTGTTTGGTTTATTATGTGTTTTTATGTGTACTTTATATTGCAGTCGGTGACTCTTGTTGAGTGTTCTTTGTTTACGTTTTTTATGAGTAAGCACATCGTGAGTTTGTATAATCCAAAGTCAAATTCCTTGTATGTGTACACATACCTGGCAAATAAAGCTGATCCTGATTCAGGGTGGTTGCGGTTGGTGGGTGTTCCTTTGGTTGATGCTTGGCAATGTGGGTGGATTGATTTCCAGCCTGTTGGGCCCTGTCTGGTGCCTCCCCCCTCAAGACGATACCTGACAATTTCAGCTGCCACTCTGCTGAACACCCCCCCCCCCAGTTGTCCCTGTCCTTGTCCATCCGGTCATGCTTCCGACCTGGACTAGGTTTAAATAGACTCTGGACCCAGCCCAGATGCATTTATTAATTATTACAACTTGTACTCCTAATATGTTCACCTGGCACAGCCAGAAGAGGACTGGTCACCCCTCTGAGCCTGGTTCCTCTCTAGGTTTCTTCCTACATTTCAGCCTTCTTAGGGAGTTTTTCCTAGCCATTGCTCCTTGGGGTTTCAGGCTGGGTGTTTTTGTAAAAGCACTTTGTGACAACAGCTGATGTAAAAAGGGCTTTATAAGGAAATTTGATTGATTGATTTACCTTGCTTCTGTTATGTTTGAGTGACCTTTGTCATAGGCTAGTGTATGTTCTTATAATGTAAGCTCTTATAATATTATAATATCTTATAATATTTTTTATTATTATATTAACTAATGTTAGGGGTACAAAAGTAGCCCATTTCACTATGGACTTAACTAACAGGTTCATTCCACCACTCACGGACTAAACCTACCTTTCTTTAGTAAGCAGAGACATACTTGATGCTCCACCGGCACTCCTCACTCCAGCAAGTACCTTTCGCACCTGGTTTGAAGACAAGACCAAACCATTACTATAATGTAGTTACTATAGTTTGGAGCCAGCAAAGTTCTAGTCTATCCTGAACAGATCCTAATGCCTAATTTGATTGGTCCGTGGCAAGGATCAAACCCTGGCCACCTTCGTTACATTCCGTTTTTTTAACTACTACACTATTTAACAATGGACACTCACTCATGAGACATTTGCTCTTTGCTGGCTCCACTTACGTGGTCCGGCAAAAACAAAAAAGAGAAATATTCTGTTACATCACACAGCTCCTTTTGAAATTATTTGTGAACCATTGTGGCTTCAATACAGGTCAGATGAGTAAAATTAAGACCGGTTTAAATGAATGAGTAACCCCCAGTCTTTTTATGTCCACTTTTTTTATTTTGAGTTTGCATAATTGTCTGCATTATTTGCAATTGTTTTTTAATATGAGGACAATGTTTAGACACTTTATTTCCAATAAACTTGCAACATTTCTAAAATCATGTTTTACTTTGTCATTGTGGGGTATTGGGTGTAGATTGATGGCTATTTTTATATAAATTATAACTAGTCTGTAACAACAAAATCAAGTAAAGGGATTTGAATACTTTCCAAAGCAAACATTCCAATCCTTGCCACTCCTTGTTTTTCCACATGACATGGAGTACAGGGAGTGGAATGTAAGCTCTGACTGTATGGGCTCAAATTACTGCCAAATTTACTTGTGGGTAGATGAAGCGATGTGCACACCTGTAAATCACAATCCACTACGGTTTTGCATTTTGTCACGGTTTTTGCCACTTCATATCATGCTCATCTGCCAATAATTTCATGCAAACCTGTCACATTTACATTGCACTACGATTGTACAGTTGTATAGTTATTATTATTGATACATGCTTTTGTGTAGATATTTTATTGATTGTTTGTGATATCTTTATATCTTTATATTATAATTACTGTTACTTTTTTAACTGCACTGTCGGGCATAGGAAAACCAAGCATTTCATTGCCATAACTTGTCATTGCTAATGATAAACAAACTCTCACCTAAAAATGCTGTGGTCTAATACAAACAGTGTTATGTCCTAAGTTGTTTAACAAATCTAGATGTGAAAACCAGGAAATTAAAGCTGAAATTCTGAACTCATGTCTCAAACTCATCTTTTGATCGTAAACACAAATGTCTTCAGTGACCATCAAAATCAAAGGAACTTGCCTTGCCGTTCCAATACTTTTGTAGGGGACTGTATATTTAAAGATCTGTGAATGCGTGATGAAAGACTTGCATGAAATTACAATTTGCTTCTATACACATTTTTCATTTGCAAGAATTCCAAAAATATTGACACATACATAACTTATGAATAACACAAACAACTCCTTATTTATGCAGATAATTTAGCAACTACAAGGATAACTCCTTTCACTTAAGATCTCGGTCATTTTTGATGGGGGGGGGTCTAAGAAAATAACTCGACTCTACTTGACTCGACCCTACCCGCTTTGGGAGCTTTTCCAGCGCATGATATCAGCTCGACTCAGTTGTTTGTACAGGACTGATTGGGGATTCGAATCCCGCGGGACCCAACACGAATCTTACGGGAGCGGGCGATTTGAACTTGCTGCTGTTGGATTTGTCGGTCAAAAAATATACCGCGGGTCACAGGATTTCGCCAGCTCACAACAAAGATAGTCATCAAATGAAGTAGAAAACACATAAAAGTTTATGTTTACTTTACAAACATAAAGCAAGGACTAGGGTCTAATATTTGTTCTAATTTCTCAGTTGTTACAGACAAAAATGCCAATACGGAACCAGTTCCTATACATCCAGGATCTACCATATTGAATCAGAAGGCAAATTTCAGTGCCACTTAAATGTGTGGATTGAAATATTTTCCCTCTGTTGCTCTGAAATGGACGTAAAAAGCCTATTCACCATTCACCGCAGGTGATCGCTAGTTAACATATGTCACTTTCTCTGAGTCTACCGCTTAAAATGTCTAAAGCGAAATGTCGTAAAGTGTGGCTGTATTTCAGACGAAAGGATTCCGACACCGGAACATGCAACAAAAGTTTTTAAAGAATTTCGTGTAAAAGGAGGAGCACATCGATACCCATCCTAGATATATAGTTATTTGGAACCTACCTGTTGTGGGAGCAGGCAGTATTGATTAAAAATTCAGCGGGAGCGGGATTAAGAAAACGCAGGGCTCTAGTGTAGGGCGACGGACAGGAGGGCTGAAAGTAGTGTGTTCGTAATACAGCAATGCATTTATAGTAATAAATATTTTACAAATATATTTAAGGAATCCAATTGAAACACTTCGACATACAATTATCAAATGTATAGACGGAATATATTTAAAATACATTTTCCTTATGGGTAGCTTGTTAATATTGAGTCCAAAAAGTCCCCCAAAAAATGAACTGGCAAACTAAGATCGCAGCAGCTTCAACTGGCTCTGCTGGCTAATGCAAACATGTAATTTTCAATGCAACAATACTGTACTACACACATGTTATCCAACACAATATACTTGCTTTCTGCAGATGATTTTTTAAAAAGTATATATGGATACAGAATCGCAAAGATTACAAGATTAATACTGCAGCGCAAAAAAGCTTAGGGTACCAGTTGCGTTTTAGAAGGAAGACAATGTCGGGAACAATGAGCAACAATTGCACAAGATAACACACGCTCCAGTTGACACAAAGGAATATTCTAAAGCAGCCAGAGCATGTGAGCAGAGTGGATCGGGGAGCGCGAGCGGGGAGATTTTGGATAGGGCGGGCGGATAAAAGGACGGAGCGTCGCCCTATGTTCCGCTCCAGTTTCCCTCCGCTCACACGAGTCTGAAGCATGCTCAAGCCTGACCCAGAATCCATCTGTGTCTTGCACAGTTGTCAGCAGTAGACTATTTTCTGTCAAAACTTGTCTCAATAATGGAGTACACCAAGTACTTCAAAAAGGAAACTGAAATATTCCGTTACACCTGGGTGTGCATTAGCTCCATAGGATTCCCAGTGTTAGCCACCATGTTTTAATGTTTTGACTGAAACCTATTTATCAGAAATGAACGAGTACGAGAAGTGAAAATAGATCGCGAGTTGTCCTTATATTTGGTGATTTGTTTGCATAAATAAGGAGTCGTGGGTGTGTAATTCTGAAGTGGTGTTTGTGTTAATATTTTTTGAGTGCTTGCAATAGAAGTGTGTAGTGACGTCGTTAGGCCTGGGCATAATCTCAAATTGACCAAAAAAAGAATAATGAAAAAATAGCCCATTCCTCCTTGCAAAACTGCTCCAGCTCCTTCAATTTGGATGGTTGGTGCTTGTGAACAGCAACCTTTAAATCTGACCACAGATTTTCTATTGGATTGAGGTCTGGGCTTTGACCAGGCCATTCCAACACATTTACATGTTTCCCCTTAAACCACTCAAGTGTTGCTTTAGCAGTGTGTTTGGGGTCATTGTCCTGCTGGAAGGTGAACCTCCGTCCTAGCCTCAAATCACCCTCAGAGTGGTACAGGTTTTGATCCAGAATATCCCTGTATTTAGCACCATCTATTTTTCCCTCAACTCTGACCAGTTTCCCAGTCGTGGTTGCTGAAAAACATACCTACAGTATGCTGCCACCACCCTGTTTCACTGTGGGGATGGTGTTGAGAGGAAGTAGGCTTGAGAAACTTAACACAACACAGATGTGTTGACTAACTCTGAACAACAGACCATAGATATTATATGTTGCCTGATACTGATGGGCCCCACACATCCTGTCCATACCTCCTGCTAGGAGTTGCACATGTGACTGTTATAGGCTTGATGGATAGGACCATTGACCATAGGTTGGAGCATACCATACGGACACCGTCCCGGGCAATGCGGGTGGGCTAATCACCGAATGTATTGTGAGCCTAGCGACGCCTCTGGAAGTGTGTACAGATGCAAATTGTAAATTCTTGCAAGTCTATATTCACGCATTCACAGATCTTTAAATGTAACTACGAAATGCAAAACCGTCATGAGGTATGTGATTTACAGTTATGCACATAGCATTATATACCCACAAGACAGGAATTTGTGCCCGTAAGATGGCATTTCAACCTGACCAAGTAGTCCCAGTATCTCTAACACAGAATGCCAGGCCCTCAAAATAATTTTTCATACGTGTCTTTTTGTTCAGACATGTCTCCAAGAGCATTAAGAGGTAACACATTGTATGAGTTGAGTATTGATTTGCTTGCTAAATTTGAATAGAATGTGACCAGAATAGTAGTTTTTATAATCATTTGAAATGAGTGTAAATAGCTCTTGGCCAGCATGTCAGACAAGGTCAAGTTCTCTTGGTTCAATGGGGATCCATGCAGTTTTCTGAAAGGACCTACAGACCACAACTGAATCAAAATAATTTGGAATGCACAAATACCAAATTTTCATTACCGATACCGAGTGCTGAACTTTGAGGACCAATCCAAAATTGGCATTTTTATTTTGTTGACATGATTGCTACAAATCATGTACATGACTGAATTTTGTGATAAGTCAAACATCTTTTTTTTTTTATTTACACAATTTTAACATCCATCTTATTAAAATAGGTGAAAGTACACTCTAAGGTAGAGTAAGGCATTTGTGGTGATTGCCTACCAGGCAAATTGGTTGAAAATTAAACAATAAGGCTACACAACACCAAACAGGTATGCTTGCTATTTAACTATGAATCTGAACGGATTTTGATATTATAAAGTCGCACGGTAAAAAGTATTTTCAGTTAGCCTGGTGGATTACCTGGCATTAGCAGGCGTCAGCCAACTTACCTGGCGTCAGCCAACTTAGCTATGCTTCTCTATTGTCACCCCTTGAAACACTTGCTATGTAAAATGTGAAAGTAATCATTTTAATAGTGGCTGTTTCAAGGGTAAGGTAATTCCAGACTGCAGACAATTGTGGTTGTTATTGAGTTCATTAGTCAGTTAATTGTCTGCCCATCAACAACTTACGACATGTTTACAGCACTGTATGTGATCAGTTTCGTGGTATCAGTTCATTATATAGATTCTCTCGCAAATACAATCCTGTATTTTTGGCCAGTATCAGACAAATTCCAGTGCCAGCATCGAATCGTGTATCCTTACAAATAATGTTGTGCACATGTTAAAGAATAACTGCATGACAAATGTATAAGAATGCATTCTATATTCCATAGTCCAAGTGTTTGTTTGATAATTTAATCAGTTTTAGTTAAGAAACTTACTATTCCTGTCAGCCAATATTCACCTGCTTTTTGTTTTTACAACTTTACATTTTTACAATTATTTTATCTAGCAGTGATTATAATCAGTTTTAAGTTAAGAAAATCCAGGTTAGCAGGTCGACTATAGTAAAGATCTACAGCAGCATCAATCTGCCAAGTCTACACCGTAAGCCGTATTGTTCACTCTGCAATACCGTCTAAAAAAAAACAACTATGAGAGCATAGATTAAAAAAAAATCAACAACAATAGATTAAGCTTTGAATAACTTTATTGCATATTAACACCGCAGCTTTAGTTAGGCATTGCTAAAGACAAACAAAATGACCACTGACCCAACATTAGGTCATGAAACGAAATGAGAAATAATTTAATTTCAATACATTTATCCCTTCGCTCACAGCCGTTTTTCATTTTGTTGTGACAAGTGTTCATAAAAACAGAAAGGTGAGCCTTGTTCTTCTGGATTGTTCTTCAGTATCATGGTTGTAGCGCTTGTTTGGTATGTTTTTCTAAAATGCAGGCAAAACCAAATATCACCACATGACACTGTATCTAGAGAGAGAAACCTCTGTGGCCTCTTTAGGAAGTGATGGAGACCATGTTGTTGGGACTTAGAATCTCGATCCAATAGCCATCAGGATCCTGTACAAATGCCAGCCCCTTCATTTTACCTGAGAGAGAGAGTGAGAGAGCGAAAGTGAGAGAGAGAGAGGAGGGAGAAAAGGAGGGAAACGGTCTTACTTTAACAAGACATCCTTATAGTCCATCCTCATCAACTACTAGTCATTTCTTCCATACACCACATTTCCCTTCATTGAATTAATGGGTCTAGGTTGTTTCAATTAAACTGTCAGGATGTTAAGTTTGTCAAAGACACAAAGAGAACAACACCTTAATGGCATTGGCATCGTTCATTGCAAAGAAAAATAAATGCAGATTTGAGATAAGGAAACGGATAGCCTCTAATTATGGCATATCTGCAACAATCACATATTTGTTTCTAATCCTAACATGGCTCTGAAGTGACAATCATACTAACCAAACCCACATCTAATTTTAAACCTCAATTTCCTATAACCATGTGACCAAAACACACCTCAGTTTGTATGTTCAACTGACATTTAAAAAAAAAGTCTGCTATATCCTCATAGAACATGATGTCATCTTCCTAAGGAGGAGCAGACCAATCAGCAGCCTAGAGAAACATGAGCTCACCAGACAATGTGCTTACACCAAGTTAACAACTCTAAAACACAGTGACACTTAAATGGTGATTAAAATAAAAATAAGTCAATTGTGTTTTTTTAGACACACACGCTCAATCTTGCTTGGAAATAGACAAGTACTACAAAAGGGCAATTCTTACCATCGTCTGGCTTCTTGACAAAGGTGACTCCTTGTTCTTCAAACAGCTTGCAAGCAGCATAGACATCAGGCACCGCAATTCCAATGTGCCCTATAGGAAGATACTGATGACTATGTATTTTTGCAGTTACAGTTAAGCCCAAAGGTATTCATACCCATGCCAAATTTTGAGCTATAGTGAATTTGTATTTGACCAATAGGTTTCTTCTGGCTGGAAATGACATAAACAAGTGACAAAACACGGTAAGACATTGTGCTGGAGATACAAATAAATACTTTTCCATTTGGGTTGATAGCTAATACAAAACATGTAATGACAGGATATTAGACCCTGCACTCTGAAGATGTAATGCTTGTATGTCTTTAAACTTGCTCAATACTACAGAAGTGTTTCATAGATGCCAATGACATGTCTTATACCCACAGTGGAATTAGAAGGGAATTTGGGGATTAAATCCAGACTTACCAAATCCACGAGGGTCCGAGTTTCCATTGTGATAAGACTGGCTATCATCATTTTCTGAGCCCCAGTTACTAGGAGGCAGAGCAAAAATGATTCAATACTTTACTTATCCCGTCAGCGGCAATTTCAAGAATGTACACACTATTTACACAATTAATACACTGAATGCATACACTATTTATCTATAGTTCTTTTCACATTGATGGAGGTGTTACAGGGAGGATGAGGTGGCAGAACAAATTAAAACTAGGAATATTTACTTAAATCAGGACCTATGAATGCATGCCCCATGCCTCATGTGAAGCCCATCATGAACCTATTTTGGTGCTAAAAATCTCAGAAAATCTCCAAACATTACATACTCCACTGTAAATAATGGAATTCGAAGCAACTTGATCAACTGCCACAGACAAAAGCTGACCTTCAACCAATGTGTCAGTTTCAACTTGCACCATGGATTGCCAAGTCAATGTAAGGGGCTTGTATGATAGGAGAACCACTGCTGAGAGAGAGAGACATAAAAAGCCTGACTGCAATCTCAAAAACACTTGCCACAACCTTCTGTGGAAAGACAAGCAAATTAGAGCTGTTTTTGCACTGTGTTTACAGAAAACAAAATTATACCTAAAATATCACACTCCCACATTCAGGTTCAGTGATGTTTTTGGGACCTTTGCTGCCTTCTGCAGTGGCTGCCTTCACCACAAAATCAAGAGAATACCAAAGCATTCAGGAACACAACCTCAGACTTATAGTGTCAGAAATGTGGATTTCTGTTACACGTCTTCCAAAAGGATGATAACCCGAGACATTTCAAAAAGCATTGGTTCAAGAAAAAATAGATTGTGGCTAGCAATGAGTCCACATCTAAATCCAAATGAAAAGGTAGAGTGACCCAACAACAGCATTTGAAGGACAAGGCCTCCAACAGTAGTTTTAGAGAGCTACTTGACATACAAAATTTGGTTTCAGCACAGCACTAAGACTGCCATTTCAAATAATCTATGCATTATTGTCACATATATCATCTGTGGCAAATTGAATGCTACTAGAATGAAAGCATACCAACACTGTACCTCTTCAGCAGCAGATTTGGATTTGAAATTAGTCAATAAATATGGGGTTAACGTGCAGACTGTCACCTTCAATTTGAGAGTAGTTTCATCCATACTGTGTTAGCCACTTCACACAGTCCAATTAATACAGGATTACAAAAACATTTGTATGGCCGGCTACATAACTGTGTCTTATTAAGCAGGGCTGTAATTACAGCTGACAGTCTGCACATTAACTGCATAATCATTACATGTTTTCAAATACAAAGTGCTGGAACATAGAGTCAAAAAATAATTATAACCACTGCCCAAATATTTTTTGGAGTTCAATGTACATTCCTGGACTAAATCCTTTTTTAGTCCAGAAGTGGGCCCAATTTAAAACTAGACAAACAGAACTTAATGCCTACTGGGTGAGTTCGATGGTTGCTCGCCGGGAGAAAGTCCAGGCCGTTCTCTCTTTCACATCACCAGGGATCTCCTTCTTATCCTCGTAACCCAGGAAGTAAAGGGAAAAGTGCATTGAAGGGAAGTCAAATTTCTGCAGTAACCTAGTGAAAGGAGAAAATATGAAAAAAATCAAGTGTTGATTTGATTTGTGCTAGTTCCCAACATATTTGTCATACCAGTCATGAAAGATAATTGTGTCATGTTATATGACTACCAAAGAAAAGAGGATTACGTTGATAATTGAAAAATGAAACACAGATCAAAAATAGTTGTCAGAATGTATTGATGTGTCAGGAATACTGAAGTTGGTAAAAGCTGCTGCCACAGAGGTATATATAGCTTTTCTTGCGATCATATGACTAGGCAGCAATAATAAAAAATATTTTGGCGGAATTTGATTATTCGGCACTTACGTCATTCCCATGATGCGCGTGTAAAAGTCCAGGGATTTCACCGGATCCTTCACCCTTAGCATGGTTTGCTGCATCATGAAATCCTGGACAACATAATAGTCAAATTTAAAACAAAGTATACAGTGTTGTGTGTGTGTGTGTGGACCCCTTTTGCTTTGTTTGTGTCCACCATGAAATCTTAATTTAATCAGCACCTGTCTTTATCTGACATTTTTAACAGGTTGAAAATTACCAATTCCATATATGCATGTAGTAAAGAAATTATAAAAACAATTCTTACTGCAGGTGCAAAAACAAGTGACCCTCAAGTTGCATTAGTTAAATAAAGTAAGTAAATAGAATTAGTTGGGTAAATAATTGGGTACCAAAAGAACGGATGAAAGCAGGGATCGTTAGGAAAAAGTATTTACGGGACTCTGATCGAGACAAGACCCTTGGTAAGTTTGGTGTAACTCATACAGGTGAATGCACAACACACCATGCCAAGTTGAAAGGAGGTCTTGTGATGGTAATTCCTTCGATATACGCTCTTAAAAGATTCTCTAGGCACAAATCTACCAAAGAATGTCTTATCAGATGATTTCGGATTGGGATTGGCCAAGTCAATGTTCCGACAGTTTTCCAATCAAAGTGCTGTTGCAGGACTTTAAGTAGGCAGTACATGCCAGGCATTCCTCAATCTGAAATCTGAGTTTTGGTCAAATAAAAAATGAAAATAGATCATGTTTTCTGTTTGCGTTGTTAGAATGTATGACATTGTAGTTAAGATAAGGAGGAGTTAATTAAAATATGTTTTACAAAAAGAATGAACATCCCTGCAGGGATCTTTGAAGCAGCACTCTACAGTATTCCCTGTGTAATTATTTTATCTCTTGCATCTTTTCAATTTACATCTGTCAGAATTTTAGAAAATGGCCTGTAAGTTATCAATCTACTGTCAGTCTACATCTGCTGTCAATAAAGCATGACCTAACAGTGTACATACTTAGACAGTCTATGTAGGATTTTTCTTTATTCAACACAACATGTAATGTACAATATCATGATGAATCTTTAGTTTACTTTAAGAGGTACAGTTCATCAAGCAACCTTGCTTAGAATATTGTCCAACCCTGTCCGAATAATAACACTTAACAGGGGGATCTTTTGTAATACAACAGTTTTCTCAACATCGCCCAACACAAAACAATTGCCATAGGACTGTGCTTAACCTGCCAAAGAAACAAAATAATACAATAACTGCATACCTGCACAACAACAAATTTGTTGTGCAATTCAATAAATACAATTGTCTGTCTATTTGTGTGTGAGTCATTTATTGCAGAAGAGTGAGAGAAAAGTGCATTGCCTAATAATCTACCATATATGCTGATTTAGTTTAAAGGTGCAATTTGGACTTGCTTCTTATATTGTTGAGAGTGTATATGTATATATATGTATATATATATATATATATATAT
>JACXGJ010011506.1:0-19687 GCA_016801105.1 Esox niger | reverse complement strand
ATATATGTATATATATATATATATATATATATATATATATATATATATATATATATATATATATATATATATATATATATATATATATATATATATATATATATATATATATATATATATATACCAATCAACCATAACTGAAAGGTGAAGTGAGTAACACTATAATCTCATTATCATGGCACATGTCAGTGGGTGGGATATAAGCAAGTGAAGATTCTGTCCTCAAAGTTGATGTGTAAGTAGATGGAAAATGGGCAAGTGTATGGATCTGAGCAACATTGACAAAGGCCAGATTGTAATGGCTAGATGAGTGGGTCAAAGCATCTCCAAAAACTGCAGCCCTTCTGGGGTGCTCCCGGTCGGCAGTGGTCAGTAACTATCAAGTGGTCCAGGGAATGAAAAGCTGTGAACCAGCGACAGGGTCACGGGTGGCCAAGGCTCACTGATGCACGTGGGGAGCCAAAGCTGGCCCGTTTTGTCCGATCTAACAGATGAGATACTGGAGCTTAAAATGCTGAAAAAGTTATTTCTGGCACTGATAGAAAAGTGTCAGAGCACAGAATACATGGCAGCATATGGGGCTCCGTAGCCACAGACCAGTCAGGGTCCCTGTCCACTGCCAAAAACGCCTACAATGGGCACGAAAGTATCAGAACTATCCCATCCACTGATAGGTGCCATGATAACAAAACTATCAATTTTATTCGCATTACCTGTCAGTGGTCATTATGTTATGGTTGATTGGTGGATGTATATATATATATATAGTGGGGCAAAAAAGTATTTAGTCAGCCACCAATTGTGCAAGTTCTCCCACTTAAAAAGAAGCCTGTAATTTTCATCATAGGCACACTTCAACTAAGAGAGACAAAATGAGAAAAAATTATCCAGAAAAATCACAGTGTAAGATTTTTTATGAATTTATTGGTAAATTATGGTGGAAAATAAGTATTTGGTCAATAACAAACGTTCATCTCAATGCTTTGTTATATACCCTTTGTTGGCAATGACAGAGGTCAAATGTTTTCTGTAAGTCTTCACAAGGTTTTCACACACTGTTGCTTGGTATTTTGGCCCATTCCTACATGCAGATCTCCTCTAGAGCAGTGATGTTTTGGGGCTGTCGCTGGGCAACACAGACTTTCAACTCCTTCCAAAGATTTTCTATGGGGTTGAGATCTGCTGACTGGCTAGGCCACTCCAGGACCATGAAATGCTTCTTACGAAGCCATTCCTTCGTTGCCCAGGCAGTGTGTTTGGGATCATTTTCTGAAAGACCCAGCCACGTTTCATCTTCAATGCCCTTGCTGATGGAAGGAGGTTTTCACTCAAAATCCCACGATACATGGCCCCATTCATTCTTTCCTTTACACAGATCAGTCGTCCTGGTCCCCCAAAGCATGATGTTTCCACCCCCATGCTTAACAGTAGGTATGGTGTTCTTTGGATGCAACTCAGCATTCTTTCTCATCCAAACACGACGAGTTGAGTTTTTACCAAAAAGTTCTATTTTGGTTTCATCTGACCATATGACATTCTCCCAATCCTCTTCTGGATCATCCAAATGCTCTCTAGCAAACCTCAGATGGGCCTGGACATGTACTGGCTTAAGCAGGGGGACACGTCTGGCACTGCAGGATTTGAGTCCCTGGCGGCGTAGTGTGTTACTGGTAGCCTTTGTTACCACCCCCCATGTGGTTCTGGGCGTTTTGCTCACCGTTCTTGTGATCATTTTGACCCCACAGGGTGAGATCTTGCGTGGAGCCCCGGATCGAGGGAGACTATCAGTGGTCTTGTATGTCTTCCATTTTTTTATAATTGCTCCCACAGTTGATTTCTTCACACCAAGCTGCGTACCTATTGCAGATTCCGTCTTCCCAGCCTGGTGCAGTTCTACAATTTCAAACAAGATCAAACAGGTGCCATTAATACACGTAACAAGTGGAGGACAGAGGAGCCTCTTAAAGAAGAAGTTACAGGTCTGTGAGAGCCAGAAATGTTGCTTGTTTGTAGGTGACCAAATACTTATTTTACTGAGGAATTTACCAATAAATTCATTAAAAATCCTACAATGTGATTCTATGGATTTTTTTTCTAATTTTGTCTCTCATAGTTAAAGTGTACCTATGATGAAAAGTACAGGCCTCTTTCATCTTTTTTAAGTGGGAGAACTTGCACAATTGGTGGCTGACTAAATACTTTTTTGCCCCACTGTATATATAGATATATACAAATGTACCCTCCCCACCCCACCCTAACCCCACCCTAACAAATCAGAAGAACGAAACACATTCCACCAATGACGTTTTATGAAGGCACACCAGGTAATTGAAAAGGAAGAGTGTGCAAAGCTGTCATCAAAGGCAAAGGGTGGCAACTTTGAAGAATCTACAATGGGAGGAGTACTTTGATCTGTTCAACACTTGTTTGGGTTTATACATATTCCCTGTATTATTTCATAGTTTTGAGTTCCTCGCTATTACCCTACAATGTGGATAATAGTAAAACTAAATCCTTTCAATAAGTAGGTGTGCAAACTTTTGATCAACTGTATGTTCCCCCTATGTGGAATGTCTTTTCAAAGGCAGAATACTGCTTTGTTTCTTTCAGTTTGTCTTTTTCAAACCAATCAGGGAATGTAATGTATAACAATTTCTTTGAACAGAAATAAATAATTCCATCCTTTAATTTCTGCTTTCATATTTCTTCCCATGTGTTGATTTTCATTTGGGAGCTCTGTCTCTAGGGCTCTGGCATTTACCCAGGCTGTGCACACAGCTACAGATAATCTGTATTTAAAAGCTTTACTGAAGGTGTCAGAACGCAATTATTTACAAGCTACCTTACCATCGCTTACTTCAATGGAAATTTTCCTCACCTTCTCTGCAGAATTCTAGGGATCTTATGAAGGCATACCAACATTATTCTACCTGACCCGTTAAACCCACTCCGGTTTATGAAACAAGGTCTATTGCTTGACATACAATGAACAATTTTTGTAATATCCCCTGTATACTTCAACTCATCCAATCCTTACGTAGAGGCTTCAAATATCCCCCTCGTGACATCATAGAGATCTCCCTGGATAGGGGACATGGGAAGGGACGACAGGAGGAGGGTGGAGTATAGAAAAGTTAATAGCACCACTTTTAATTCCCCTGCCTGCTGGTAGTCACACAATGTCCTTGTTGAGTGTCAAAGTACCAACACAAACCACTCTGCTCTCTCAATGTTTATTTAGTTGTCTCTCAGGAGAGTCCCTGAGTTCTGTCAGCTCTGATGATCAACGACCCTTCGTTTCAACATGGCAGCATGGCTCCACCTCACATATTGCTATCTGAAGCTGCTCTCCTCATTCTCCTCTCTATCTCTCTGCTCCATTCATTCTTAACTCATTTTCATGCTCTCTCTGAAAATAATTATCTGTCTGAAAAAAGAAGAAACAGCTCTTTCAGATCAATATATAGGCCTTGGGTATTTGGATTCATTCATTGGTTCTCTGAAATTTAATTTGCCAAGTTTCTAATTCAAAAAGTTGTTGGGCTCTGAAGCAATAGCAGTATATTTGTCTATACCATATTAACCAGACTGTCAGAAAGTCTGGCACTTTTATCCTCTAGAAATGTATTACTCTCATTTTGATTGTGATTGCTAGAAGTTGTATTAACATCACTGTGTTAATATGTAATCAAACTGTCTCTTTTCATCTTAGGAATAGGTTTTCCAGGGATTACATGAGCCATTTTCCAGAATGATGCCACTGAGAAATTCAATGAAAGATATGTCAGATGATTGCGTTCTACATGTGCACCATCATGAGCATACTATCAGACTCCACACGGCCTCGGTTTCTAACTGTATCACCTGTGATCAAACGGCTCTTCGAAAGGTGGTGAGGTCAGCTAAACGCACCATCAGGGAAATGCTGTCTGCCTTCTTGCATATTCACTGCCACAGGTATCACCAGGAAGGACCGCTGCCATCTGGGCCATGCACTGTTTGTGCTGCTAGCATCTAGTTTACAGAGATTGTACAGAAGTTCCATAATAAAAGCAAATTTGATTTGTCACATTCTTCGTCAAGAACAGCTGTCGACTAAGAGCACAATGCTAATTTATTTTCCACAAATAATTGTTAAAATAACAATGTCATTGCATGACATGGAATAAAAGTATTATATGAATAACAATAACGGGAAGTGAAAGTAGTTGCAAATGTGAAGCATGTGCCTGTGTATATATGTGTGTTTGCCATAGATATTCATATTATGTATAACTCAGCGTGTGTGTGGTGTGTGAATATGTATGTAGGCAAAGTCTAGTGTGTGTGAGCATACGTTCAATACTGGAGGGAAAGTGCAAGAAGACATTAACATCGATAATCTTTACGAAGACGCCAGTTAGGCAGTCTAATGACCTGATGCTAGAACGTGGGTATGGTCCTTGCAGTTACCGACATGAGGCACTGGTACCAAACGCCATGTCTGCCATGCAGTAGTAGTCAATGGCTTGGGTGGATGGGGTCTTTGACCAATTTAATGGCCTTCTTCTGACACTTCCTGATGTAGAGATCTTGAACGACCAGGCGTATTTCAGTTCCCACAAACCTCTGAAGTGCCTTGTGATTGAACGGATGCAGTTGCAGTATCATGTGGGGATGAAGTCTGTCAGGTATTACTGATTGTGCAAGAGTAACAGGTAGAGTATCTGGAGGCCCATGCCAAATATTTTCCTGGGGAGAAGAGGCTCTTCTTTTTCAGGTGTGATGCTTTGAATATTGATTAACTTGTAAAGCATCTACTCAGAAATTGGCCTTCAAAGTTCATAAAGATTGAAGATAGTAGCCACCGGCTTCACAACATTTTGTCCAAAAAGCGATTAAGACATGCATTAAAAGTGCAAGACCAGTAGTTGTCATATGGCTCAAGTGTCTGATTTGCAGGATAGATAACAGATGTTGGGTTAAAGAGACGAGATGAATGTGCATAGTTCATTCAAATTTCTAATCCAGTATTGTCATGATTGTGTGTAGATAACAATGTATCATGTCTGATTCGTTAATGTTTTGTCCCCAAGTTGGATATCTAGTAGTTTGTTTTTACAAGAAAGCAACTTTTTCCATCTGTTACCTAAGATTTTCGATTATAATGGGTCTATCATCAACAAGATAAAGGCATGTTTACTTCTTTTCTCGTTATATCCAAAAAATATCCGATCCCTTTTTGTGATACCCTATATTTTTCCAGTAGCATTAAATTGAAAGCTTGATATTTTGTATTTGACTAGAGGGTGGCGTTTAATGTATCACTGGCCAATTTCAAAGCCACCACGTAGGTTTAATGTACCTCCATTAAACATATAACCAACCCTATAACAAAATGATAACTGTAATAATTATTGGTCTATTTTATAAATATATTAATATTAGGATAAGTAGATGCTATTTACCTTCTAGATTTATTATATTATATTATATAATATATATTTGATTATTTTCAGGTTAACTGTAGCTATGCATGTCTTGCTATTACATTGCTTGTGCTCAGGAAAGGTGTATAGCTGAATGACATAATTCAACAGCACCCCTTTTTGACACACCTGAATATAATAATTGGTTGCACCTGAACCTAATCATTAGTTGAATTAAAGTAAAATCAGGATACTCACAACTGGCTTTGGAGAGAAAATCTTCGAGATGCTGAATCTCCAGGAACTCAAGGAAAAGAATTGAGCAGCCCTGATTATCAGATACTATACCTTCCCTTGGCTTTGGATAGCAAAACTCTGCCTTGTATTGAAAGGCCCTTTCCCAACATGCATCAAAATGAACAGATATGCATGAATCATATTTTCCTAAATATTCCCACCATAATCTGTGCCCTATTAAAGTTTTAAGTAGAATGGATCCCCTAAACTGCTTATGCACACTGCAGCTACAGTATAGCAGAAAGTGGCATTTTCTTCACCCCCCATCACCCCAGCCTATTCAGGCTTTTTTCCCTTTCAATCAGCTTGACTGGTAAAGCTTACCCAGGGCCGTGCACAGACTTCAAGTTGCGTGGGACAAAGTAACAAAAAGGGCTCCATGGATATTGTATGTGCAGGCTTCCTCGTGTTGGCTTCTGCGGTACACGTTAGCAAGACGGACGACGCAAGCCTGCCTGCTCAATTGAGGTGCATTGCACAGCTGGACAATGCACGGCACATCTGAGTGAATGACACATGTCAGGCAGATAGAATGCGGGCACCCATAACTGACGGGAAAAAGGGGCTCTCGTTGAGATTGAGGGGAAAACAGCTGGGGCTCAAGAGGTCGGCGAGAGGTATTCATCAGGGGCTCATGTCCTAAGGCCAAAAACACACCAGGGAAATGAAAGAGAGCATTTCTAGGATTCAGAAGAATACCTAAACATACTGTCCAGTCTGACATCTGATGTACTGCACCCTTTGGTGCAAACATCGTTCCCTCATGATATTACAGTACTCCTGAATAATACTTACACAATACACACTGCTAAACAAATTCAGAATTTGTTTTAAGAATGTCTTCCATGGCCACCCACCCAATCACCAGATCTTAACATCATTGAACATTTATCGTATGTTCCGGAGCGCTGAGTACCAAGTAGACATCCACCTCCTTCATCCAAACATGACGCTTGTCTTCCTGAATAACGGTGCAATATCCCTCTACACACAGTTCAGGCCTGGTTTGACAGAATTCCAATAAGTTTTGGAGAACAGAACATTTGAAGACAGAACTAAGACATAAATGTAGAACCACCTGTTATCCCCCCTGGCATTGCCAACAATAGTCTTTAAATATATCTTCTTGTACCTAGGAATCATTTGATGACTATCAATGTTGTGTGATTTATTAGTTAAATGCAAATGTTAACTAGCATGTGCTTGGTTAGCATTTCTGAAATGTATGTGGAGATATTAATATTTTCAGCACAATGGTTAGTAACGTTAAAAAAAAATACGACCCACTGTTATCGTTCACCCTACCCTATTATCCGCCACCTTTTTTGTTCAGTAATGATTTATTTCCTTTTTATTTGGGTTACAAATGACATATCACCGTTTTCTCTAATGCAGGGTGACCAGAAATCCCGGTTTGATCCGGACTGTCCCTGTTTCAAGCTGGGTGTCTCGGGTCCTGACAAATACCCGTAAAACACTAAAATTCCCCGGTTTTTGACATTCACTACCAAATTGTCCAGTTTTCACCACAGTAAAAATAATAATACTGTAATGCTTCCACATACGAGTCAGAACCAAACAAACCAGTGCTTAGAACTGCGCAGAAAAGCAAATTTCTTATCAAAGCTAAAGGGAGCGGAAAAACACACAGGACATTAAATACAGTAACAAATGTGGCCACCCACCCATCCACAAGCATGCACGATGACCAACATGCGCGCATAAGTGCATACATGTGCGCAAGCATTAACGTGCGGTACACGTAAAGGTCCCGATTTGAGGGATTTAAAATGTGGTCACTCTACTCTAGTGTTTACTATTACGTTTTAGCAAACTTTCATGCCTTGATATGAAATGATGTCTGGTCTGTTGCGCAAGTCAAATTTCAAGATTTGGAACTTGTCTAAAATCATTTCCATACACACATTTTTTTTTAATCTAAAACAAAAGTAGTTAACCTCCATACATCACTATAAAAACATGCTGATAGATAATAGGGGGACGTTAGCTAACAATACAAGAACAGAATAATGCTATACAGGAATAGTGTCAAAATCAATGCAACTCTCGTGACAATACATGCTTTAGTTAGTGTGATCAATATAATGTTTGTACTAAACTATCCATTCTTACTGTCATCTTTGATTTAAGCGATTTCTGTTGACATTGGCTGTTGATGTGGGATTTAGATTTCTTGAAAGGTCAATTGCATGAATTAAAACTGGTCATTATTAATATATGTTGTTCTGCCATTAATCGCTTATGACAAGGGAAAACAAATAGAAGTGGAGATAGGTATCTATACTCAGTTATAAGTCTTTCTACAGCATTATGAATGACATTGTACTGTTTGGGAGACAGCTCTTTAGCATATGGAGATGGAAATGTTGTTTTCATAATATGATGCTAATGATTTCTTGGGAGATGAATTGTGCACTGTACATGGAATTGGGCTCATAATCATATAGTTCAGTACAAGTCTTTAAGAGCCACATTTTTGTTTTTGTAGGTAATTGACCCTTAATTTATGGCAGACAAGTATGTATCCAGTCCCACAACGAAGAAACGAATACCTTAATTAATATACCTTTTCACTGTGGCTCTTATATTGCAAACCTATCTTCATTTGAAACGCTCATGTACTATAATCAAAACACTACACGCAATGAGGATGAAGAGATAGTTTTTGTGACAAGATACGTGGTCAGGAGAAAACAATGAATTTGTCGGCTTTAATTTTTGTCAACCTTCATAGGAGAACATCCAGGGATGTTTTGTCCAATAATTACTCATTGGCATAGTTAATGCTGCTCACTCCCCGCTTAATTTGGCATTATATTTATTAATATATAATGTCACCATGAACAATCAGGATTTACTAGGCATTTGAATCTTTCCTGTTTTTATTTTGCTGCCAAATATGGACTGGAGAGACGCATGGCTGGTGGAAAATAATGCTATACAAAGCAATGATGAAACGGTCGTAGAATTTTAATGTGGCTTTAAATAATTAAAGTCAACTTAATATATAATTTTACCTGGCAACTTTTGATCATTACACTATCAAGGGTTTTGAAGCATCAAATATTAAATTTAAGAAAAGTGCACACTAAATATTGCAGGTGTCATAAAAGCTGTGCACCCACATAAAGTTGCTAAACACAACATGCATACATTTTTCATTCAACCAAAAGCATTGTAAATGTACCATGTGACCGTAAAACTTTAAAACGTGACTCAACATACTATGTGAATACATTTAGTGAAATATCCAACAGGTAACACAGAACCGTTCATACTTTGTATTATTAATGAGGGGAGGTCAATCAAAATTCTAGGGATTGTATTTCAAATTTAAAATCACATTCAAGTATATAATGGAAATGCACAATTTACTTAATACAGTTCTCTGACTTTACTCATAGACAAATCTGAAGAGATATTAGTTCACATACATATACACACATACTCTATCTATTTATATCATTGTGGGGCCTGAAACCCTGAAATTTACATTCAATATCCCCTAGCCTTGAACCCCTAACTTTATCAAACCCTAAAAGTAACTTCAACAATATAACCTGTATACCTATACTTAACCTAGACCTAACGACCATAACCTGTAAGGCCTAAACTTTAAAGTAAACACAATTCCACCACTATGCCCAACTGTAAAGCCTTCCTTCAACCTTATCCTTTAGGGGATTTGTAAGATGTTACTGTTTTTGTGGGCACTCTGGATCCCCACATGTACAGAAATTGCCCTAACAAGGACACATGTATGTTGAGATTGGCCTCCACCAATGAACAAAGTTGCTGTCACATAAAAACCCAACTGGGAGAGGATCAGTCAGGCTGAGAAGATAAAGGGACCAAAGAGTAAAAAAACATTCTACAGAAGTTAGACAAACTGTAAATAAAATACAATGATTAAGAAAAGTGTACAAAATAGTATCCAAGTGTTTGGATATCCCAGTGAGCACAATTATGTCAAGAGCACTGAATAAAATGGGCCTGTATGGAGGGTGGGAAGAAAAAGGCTGTTACTCAGCTGTACCATCTAAAAGCATGATAGTAACCCTTAGAATGTTTTTTGTGAGATTAAAAGGTAGTTTTTACCTAAATTCAAAGCTCTACGTATGATGGTGGCAGCATCATGTTGTGAAAATTCTTCTCAACAGAAGGTATTCTGCATCTTGTTGAAGAATGAATGGAGCAAAATACAGGGAATGTGCTAGAGAACCTACTTCACTAAAGAATTTAAGCTTGGGAGACAATTCACATTTCAGCAGGACAAAGATCCCAAGCACAAGGCCAAAGCAACATTGCAGATGCGTATTAACAAAAATGTATTTGTCCTACAACCCAGTCAAAATTCTGATCTTAATCCCAGTGAATTCAATTGCGGTCCACACACATCGGTCAACCAACCTTAACGACCTGGAGCAGATCTGCTAAGAAGAATTAGCCAAAATGTCTCAGACACTGTCTGCAATGCTACTACATCCTTACCCCAAAATATCAAGATTCTCGGCCACACCAAAGATGAAACTGTGTGGTTGAATACTGACGTTTTTACTTTTCTTTTGTTGGAAACATGTAGGTAACCAACAAATCAAAATACATTTATATTTTGTAAGTAGCCACCTTTTGCCTTAATGACAGCTTTGCACACACTTAGCATTTTTTCAACCGGCTTCATGAGTCACCTGCACCACTCATCCCAAAACATCTCAATTGGGTTGAGGTCAGATGTTTGGGGAAGACATCTGATGTAGCATCATCTCTCTCTTTTTTGGTCAAATAGCCTTACACAGTCTAGGAATGTGTTTTGGGTCATTGTCCATAGTTTTTATTTTTATTTAATTAATTACTTATCATTAGGCTCAGTAATTCATTTGGGTTTTGGGTTTGTAAATAATAATACATCTCTTTTTACAATCAAGTTTTAGATTTATTACATAATGATATGTTTATCAAAATGATATGTTTATGGTTTACTCTTTGCAGTCATATATTATGTATAACTGGCAATAATTTTCATATTGAATAGATTAGGTCAGATGTAATTTGGACTGCATTTCAAAATAGTTTAATAGTTTTGTGTTTCTCCGGAGATTAGTGAGTATTCTCAATATTTATGAACGGAACTTTCCTGTTCCATTTAACTGGCTTTTTTAATGCTTGAAATGCTCTATTGTAACCCCTCAGATAAGCTTTGAGTGTTATGGTGAGATCTTTGAATTATTGCTGGCTTAAAAAAAAAAGTAATTTTGTGTTTCAGATATTGTTTCTATATGCTGATGGTTAAATCTTCTATAATCATTTGGCCCAATGTCCCAGAGTTTTAAGGAGAAAGTTGTATTGGAAGATGTTGTTTTTTGTATTGTAGTTCAGGAGTAATTTCACATCAAGCAGAAAGTAGTACATTCAGGTTTTCATATTATGGCATGGAAGAGTGAAGTGGTCTCCTGTGAGTCGTTAGAAACCCTCCAAGGCTGAGATCGGAGTAACATTTTCAGGCGGTTTTTTCTAAGAATACTGAAATAACAGAATTGCGATTTCAGATGAGCGTAGACTTTGCCTCACTTAACTTTAATTAACTAATGGAACGGGATTTGAGAAAAGAGAACAAGGAGAATTGGGATGAGGTGGTTCTGGCAAGACTGAACATGATCTGGTTAATTAGACAATACACGATGAGGAATAAACCAGGCCATCATGGTCATAAGGTCATGCAATGATATGCGCACACACACACACACACACACACACCATTATATTGGGAGGAAAAAGGGACAGGGAGTCACTGCAGTCTGTAGGGATGCTGTAGGATCTACGCACTAGAACAGGGCTTGTGAGGCTGGTACAGGCAGGCTTTCAGCAGCAGAGCTGCTAAAAATAAACAGTGCAGAGGCACCGATGCACAAGAGATCTGGAGCAGGGGATTCAAATTCATCACTGCCATGACATTTCTCACGTCTTCCTGCTCTCCTCCTATGACGTGCACTATTTACCATCAGTTTATCTAGTGTATGTGAGCAAAATAAAAGAACCTCAGTTATCAATGTCTCAATAGCAAGAGTATATTTATCAACCAAAAGAATATTTAGAGGACTTCTTCCTATTTAAAAAAAAATATTTCCCAACTATATACAATGTCACAAAACAATAATGGATTTTGTGTGTCGAAACAAAATGTCAATGTACAGTTTTGAATTATTTAGAAAGGCTTTTCGCTGAGTCTGTTAACAGAAAACTATTTTCTTGTTTACTCACTAAGTATATATATATATTAAGAAGACATCCAGCCTGATCAACTTGACCTATGCTTATTGGTAAGTGCTGCACCATTTACCTCTGGTGTTCTAAAGAATATGTTTAACTTATTACTGATTTCTAAGATTATTCTTTAGGGAAAATAAGTTTGGGAAACCAGCCATGTGTTCCACACTACATGAAGTTGCAGATCCTTGTGTTCTTGATAACTATCATCCTATATCAAAATTGCCATGCCTTGCTAAAATTCTGGAGTCCTTGGTAAATCAACAGCTATATTTTTTTTATCTGGGTAATAGCATTTTGAACACATAAATCTGGTTTTAGACCTTGGCATACTAATTTAATAGCAACTAAACTACATTCTGATTTTGCTGTTCTTCAACCTAGCCTGTCTTTGTTCTGATTGTTTTTACATGTTCAGTCCTCGTTAGCACCCTATTTAGTTTTCCCTATTCGGTTAGCCCTTTAAATCATTGAGTATTTTTGTGTATGCACCTTCCACCAGTTTGTTTTTGCCTTCCTGCCAGTTTCCTGAAGTTTCCTTATTTAACGCTTTTGTTGTTCTTCAAGTCTATGCCTGTTGTCCTGCTTTACATGACAAGTGAATGACTGTCAAAGCCTTAGATTTAGAATTCCTAGAATTCAAGCTGTGCTTCTCTTTTTATTGTTCAGTCAAATGTTACTCTACATTTCATTATTCAAAACTACTGAAAAGGATGTCATCATTAACCATGACCAAGGATGCTTGCGTTCGTTTAAAAAGTACGTCAGTGATAGATCCCAAGCCATGGATAATGATGGGATTGAATCAGAATGTCTGTTCTTAGCAAAGGAGTTCCGCAAGGTTTAATTTTGGACCTTATATTGTTCATTCTATACATCAATGATATTTGTAATTCTAAGAGTTGCTTGGTCACAAAATTCACTTCCTAAAATTACCTTCTGATGTGGAACATGTTCCATCCAAAAAATATCTTGGGATTGTGTTTAATGAACATTTGTCTTTAAAAAGCCCAGGTTGGGTTCCTTGTAAGGAAACAATGGATGTTTGTCATGTCAGCATAAAGTAAACTATAAAAGCAACATTTTGTCCCTGTTAGAGTATGGTGATATACTGTACTGTTTTGTTCATACGCAACACTTCAAGAGTTGCTTTGAAATCCCAACCATACTTTAGTAAATATTCATCTATATTAGTCTACAGCCTCACTATCAAGTCTTGAACTAAAGAAATTCACAAATTGTCCAGTGAATGTCAATACATTTTGCAGCACGTGATGCAAAATCAATTGCAAACAGTTATAATGTAGGCTATTGGAATTGTTTTTCAAAATGAGCAAAATAGTTCTCTGTCATATTATTTGTAGCCTTTTAAGTCCCATAAAATGACATTTCAAAATCTTGCAAAATAACAATCTAACATTATTACAGATAGCAATCATTGACTAGCTAACTTGCAAACTTGATAAATGAAGTATCTAATGTTACATCACTTGTCCTATAGAAAAGAGACCAACCCTGCATTGCTCTTCATCAATTTCTCAAACGTCATCTTCTGCCATCTAATCAATGCCAAACCAAGATTTACCCTCATCTTACTGCTGTGCTTTATCGGATGCTCTCTTTGCTTCCGTATATTTATGTTTCTAAATTTTGCAATCTCCTTTCTTCAGAAATAGTCGCCATGCTTGTAATTCTCAGTGTACCAGCACTCAAAGCCTGTAATTGGACCTCACACACCTTCACGGATATACACACCAATGAACATCCCGGCCTTCTGCATTCAATGGGGATAATGTCACTCCTATCACATTATAATACAGTTTTTCTTCTTTTTTAATAGCTGACTATACATATATCCCATGTAGTGTTGTTAAGCGAACACTAACTTGGCTAACTATCATCCGAGCGACCACCAAAAGTAAGAAGCAAGCTAGCTAACAACAGCCAAATCTCAAATCGCATTTCTGCATAATATATATTTTGCCACATTGGTATGCAAGAAGATCAGTATGTCTTGAACTATAGTACACTGAAAATAGTATGACATATGTTCCCGGATGGTCTACTATTTCTGGGGGATTTTTCGAAGTAAGCATTCATGCATGCTTTATGGGGTAATAATGACCACAATCCCTTGTGCAGTAAAAAAAGGAGGGGTTTCCACAATTCTCTTGTCTATTCACTTGATGAAATTTATTGTCACCTATATTGATAGATATTGTATCAATATCATTCACAAATGAAAGAATAACTAACATTATTATGGTATGAAATGAAATATCTTTGGCAGTGTAATGTTTGCCTTCCGTCTCACTAGCAGTTGCTCAATTCTTATGACTATTCCAAGTAGTAAGTACACACTAGTAGGCCTATTACTTGCTAATAAGCTATTTAATCATCCAGTGGCAAAAGCCATACAGTTCATAGATGGTATTTGTTGGGGAAGTAATCTCGGTAAGAAAAGTTAATTAGTTCAACACAATGCTTAATGGTATCTTGCTAAACATTCTAACTTACAGTGATTTTAATTCATGAAATAATTATCTAATGTAGAGACACAGGTAGTATCATGAGGTAGTATGTCCCAATCGGTCCCAATACTGGCATACTAGCTTACTGTATACTAAACAATACGTACGTCACCATCATCTGCAAAGTATTTATTTGTAGTACTTAGTATATAGTATGCGCTAGGAGATTAAGACAGTTACCTACCCCAGCTTCAACTGACAATTAAGAAGGATCAAACAGGGTGAGGTTGCATTGAGCTTTCTACTATGCACATTGTTAACTGGAACACACACTATGCAAGACTCTGAAAATGGTCAAACATGAGCTTACTTTTTCATCAAATTGGTGCATACTTTTACCTGATGGAACAAATAGGATTTTAAACCATTAAATTGTGTTGTCCTTTGTATTTGATATTTGTAAGGGCAGAAGCACAAAAAATAAAATGTTCCCATAGCCCTTTCATTAACATAGTGTTATGATTGATTTCTGTCACATAATTAAACCCTCTTTCATCTATATTTCCACCTCTATAATTATTACACTGTTGCACCATTGGCTGGGAGGCGAATCATTTAGCATTGGCTGAAAAGTCTGTGGAATATGTGACTAATGTTTTTCTGAGAGTATGACTCATAAGAATCAAATTTAAAAAGCACTTTGTCAGATAAACAAAGACATCCAGACATCCACATCCATCCATTTCATACCAGCAGTGAAGATGGCTACACGCTTTCCTTTCACACAGTCTGCTAGATGAAATGTCTTTCTGACTTAATTGCTTTTTACTGTGACCCGGTTCATAAGACATTTGAACCCTTGTCCTCATGATAAGGCAACAAGAGGGGAAGAAATTCAATACTAATCCATTCCACATTTTAATTTCATTATTATCTGTAACCCAAATCGAATTATTATTTAGATAATCTTGTGTCTGTCATTATTGATGGATAGCTCATTTGGAAAGATTGTATAATAATTTACCTTCTAAGTTTAAGAAGTCGTATTGTGGCCATGTGATTAGATGCATAATTATCAGGACACTTTTTATAGAGCCCCAAATAAAGAGAAGCCCCTGACTGCAGTGTGCAGTTCATGGCCAGGCTTAATGTGGGCGGGGTCAAACCCGTGTCCTTCAAGGTCACTCAAGCTGAGGTTCACAAAAGCAAATCTTAACCCACTGGCGCAAAATAAAGGTAATTTACATAAATGAGGAGAACCAAGAACATGCAGAAGTGCTCAGATGTAGTAACCACAACAAATAAATGATAATGGAAAACAAGCACATGCTATCAGAAAGGAACAACGTGGGTAGCTACATTGTAGCTAAGGATTACAACATTTAGTTCATTTTAGTTGTATATGTCTGGCCTGATTTTCAATCACAGCTTTCATGTGTCTTGGCATGCTGTCCATCAGTCTGTCTCCTGGCACAAAAATTCAAGCAGCTCAGCTTTGTTTGATGGCTTTTGACCATCCATCTTCCACTTGATCAAATTCCACATGTTTTCAATGGGGTTCAGGTCTGGAGATTGGGCTGGCCATGACAGGTTCTGGTGGTCCTCCATCCACATATTGATTGATCTGGCTGTGTGGCATGGAGCATTTTCCTGTCAGAGCAGAGGGAAGCAGGAGTTCTTCCTGGGCAACCTTGTTCTTGGCTTGATTCATGTGTCTTTTACAAAGACAAATCTGCCGATTCCAGCCTTGCTGAAGCATCCCCAGATCATCACCAATCCTCCACCAAATTTCACAGTGGGTGCGAGACGCTGTGGCTTGTTGGCCTCTCCGGGTTTCCGTCTAACCGTTAGACGACCGGGTGTTGGACCAAGCTGAACATTTGAGATTACCTTACTCTATTCCTCTACGGTCCATTCCTTATGGTCTTTTGCAAACTTCAGCCTGGCTCTTCTTTGCTTCTCATTGATAAAGGACTTTTTCTTAGCTGTGCATGACTTCAGCCCTCCCAATAGGAGCCTGTTTCAAACCATCCTCACCACACACTTCACCCCAGCTGCAGTTCGCCATTCTTTTGGTTGGTCACTTGATGTCGTCCTACGGTTGTTAAGTGACGATCTGTGTACAGTTATTTTCGTCCTTCGCCAGTCTTTGTTGTTCCCAATGTCTGTTGTTTGACCTTGTCCTTATGGACCGCTATCTTTGAAATTTTCAGGATGGAAGCAACAGACATTAAAATTACCTTTCAAGTACTACTTGCAATGGTTTTGCCATCCAACTGGTCCTATTGCAAGAAGATAGTAATGATCACAGCAGTGGTTTTTATACTTTTCCTAAATTAGATTTGATTCAGGTAATCACCTAATCAGTACCTCATTAAGTAAAATGAGGTGCGCCTGTGCTGGAATTTAACAGACACTGGAATGGCTGACATACATGTAGAAAATTTGATTTAAGAAAAATTTGAGTGGTCTTTTATTTTTTTCTAGAGCTGTATGTATGTATATATATTTGTATATTTGTAAATACTTTTGACTCCACACACTTCTAGCCGCAGGATATTATCTTAACAGCGCTAACTCAGATTTTCTTTCTCGAAATAAAAGCCATCATTAAAATATAGAAGGCATATTAGTAAACAATCTATTCTGTATATTTTATGTTTAATGTTCATCTCAATGTTGTACTTTTCTGTTCTTTATCACAGACTAGATTGTTAAATATATTGCCTTATCATTTTCAATGATGGCTTTTATTATGATAAAGAAAATCTGAATGCTGCAAGCATAATATCCTGCTGCTAATATAATGCTAATTAAGCCTCGGATGGCCATCACTACTCCAGACATTATCTATACTGCTGTCTATAATTTATTTCACTTCAGGCAATACAGGACCGAAGACTGTACAATAACATCCCACTTCAATTTGCTGGTATTTGTATTAGTTAAGCACCAGGAAGAAAACACAAGTTTCAAATTAAACAGAAGTTACATTGCACATTGTGCAACAGCTTTGATGCCAAATACTCAGTTGTACAGCCAGACAAACAAATAGCCTTCCCATGGGGCTTGAGGTATACGCATGGTCACTTTTACCACTTAACTGCAATGCAATGGTTTTACTAGCCTATGTTAAATAGTTAGTTTTGGGCATGTATGCAATTTTGACAAAATTTGTATGTGATTTTTGTTGGGGTAAACTTGAGCAGTAATCTTTTGATATCCTTTCCCTATGGTGATTGGGTTGACTGTGCGACAGCTCATCTGTTCTTAAGACTGCTCTTTTTTACCACCGCCATAAGATTGATTGACTAATTATCCCTGTATTAATGTTCATGCCTTTATGTGTAGCAAAATACATTTCTCCATTGGCTCCTTGTATGTAATGTAACCCAAGTGTTTCCTTCTTCTTTTAATATTCAGCAGTGCTCGACCGCAATTAAATTGTGATATGCTGCCATAGAAAAACCAAATATATTTATGAAAAACGTTTTTTTCCAAGCTGAGCACAATTTACCATTGCGTGCAGTTTACTACTGAGCATCAGAGCAGTGCAAGAACATGATGATCACGCCAGCGAGTGAGGTCAGGGAAACATAACTGTCTGTGTCCTAACACATTTTGAAAGTTTCCAGGATTATTTGTCAAATGCATCGAACGACACAGCATCATCCTGCTCAATGAAATTGTTCAAGGCACCCAACAACTACCTAATGAGAATCAAGAAAATTATAAATAAAAATATAGCAAAATATAAAGCAATAATATACATAACACTGTACACTAGCAGCAGTTTACTAAGTCAGTCATATGAGCGACAGTGCAGCAGGTACAGTGTAGTGTGTTGATATGTCAGTAAGTGGCTGTCAAATTGATATAAAAGATTTAGACATCAAAGGTAAGAACAAGTAACTAACTATGTGTCTCAACTCGATAGCTACAATCGGCTACAATAGATCAGCATCATGCTGGCAACAATAGGGTTACAGCAGCAACAATAAGACTTCTAATTTTCATATCTGGCCTTCAAAGTGTATGTCTGCAGTGTTGTATATATGGTAGATATTGTGTAACTTGTCAACAGAAAAACTATGGGAAAAAGGTAAAGAATATTACAAGGTGGAGCACGCGTAGGAATGGTTAGAGCATAAGAAAGATAATTTGGACAACATATCTAATATAGATTAAGCCTATTTAGATGTTACTTCCATTGTTAATTTTCTTGTTCTCATTAACTTGTAATGTACACAGGACAATCCAGTGTGCAGTGACTGTATTGTATGAAATACTCAGGAGAGTTTATGAAGTTACAAATCTTATGGGAATACATGAGGCACTGTGTGCTACATCCAGCACATTTACAGTATATTTCTACACCCACTTTAGCCCCCAATTGCAAGAAAAAATAATATACTTATTAATGCACGTGCAACTAATATGGCCTGATTTGTTAGTAGCTACTGTAGTTGCTTTAATTCGTTGTCTAGGAGTCGATTCATTAGACGGTTTTAGAGAATGGTTAATTTAGGGGACATACTTAGGGGTACTTAGGGACTAAAATACTTCGGGAATACCTAGGCTGTTGGGAAACAAGTATAAGAAACACTGGTAGTGCCCGTTAACCATTTGTGATAGACTGAAGGCACTGGCACACAAACAAAACCAAGCAAGGTGTGGTAAATAAAGAGACCAGAGGCTTTCTTTCAAGTTTTCTGTTTATATTAGCCCGAAGTGTTATTTAAAAAATACAGAGGGCATCTCAACACAACAGGTACAGTTATTCAAAATGACATAAATACAACAAATTAAAAGAACTGAAAGTAGTGACAATGTATGGAGAGAACTAGTACCTAAGTTGACCTGCACCTAAATATTGAAGGGAGAAAATAAGAAATGCTCAGTAACCATAGTACTCTAAACATCACAGGAGTAGTTATCTGAAAGGATGTTTAGGAGCTCTAAAATGTCAAATTCTTAGCCTGTACATGCTTAAATAGGGCAGAGACAGGGCAACAGTTAATAAGCGACTGTCATATATCTGGTAGAATTGATGGAAGGACACGGGCGCAGAGACGGTATGTAGGTAGTTATCCATGTTTTAATTGAAGGATGAACAAAAGAAACAAACTTACAACTCAAAACAGACAATGACCGGGTTGTGTAGCCTACGGCTGCTAACCAAAATAAACCACACCACTGTGGTAAAACACTCAACATAAATAGGTT
>JACXGJ010011505.1:0-19687 GCA_016801105.1 Esox niger | reverse complement strand
AGAGCATAGTACAGTAACGTTAGCAGTAGACTCACTCATGAGCGAAGCACGGAATTGTCAGCCGTTAGCAATTTATTGGCTAAACTGTTAGCTTTCTCGTTCATATTGTCAGTTGACCATAGACTGGTGCATTCGGCAAATACATGGCACAGAAAGCCTCGGTTGTACTTTAGTTGGTTGTCTTGATTCGGTTAGTTTATCAGTTTCTGAAAATGTTCTAGTAAGTAAGAGTACCGAAGGTTAGTGGACTAGATTGAAATAAAACTGGATAAATTGGCTAACGTTACAATATTGTATAACCCACTTTGAAAAGCGAAAGTACTGTAGCCTGCGAATATTATCATGCTTCAGAAGCTAACGTTAGCTTGATTGATACGTAACCGTCGACTCATGTGTTTCAGTGTGACAAACAGTTTTTCCAAAATAACTTTTTTTTATATAAATCGCTAGTTAGATATGACAGTCCCTTTATGTTGAAAACTAGCTGGCTAGTTAACCGAAAGCTGCTAGCAAACGATTGTTGCATAGCTTGCTAACTTGGCACTTTCCCTACTGCATTCTAAAGATGTCGAACACCATAAACGAAGGTCTGTTCTTGATAAAAGATGTGAAGCCTGGATCGAAAAATTTGAATATTGTTTTCATTGTTTTAGAAATAGGTAAGTTTGCGGACATAACAATGTCGTTCCTCGTGTCATGTCCTCCCAGTCTCGCTTCCGTTTTCTTAAAGGGCCAGAGCATCGGTTAAATCGAATTCACACGCAATCGCGATTTTAATACCTCTCCGTGAATTGCCAGCAAACTGTACGTGTGTATTTTACTTGCCTTGGACTCGTACAGTAACATGGCCACCTATCACCCCAAAGGCTAGGTATACGATTTATGTTTATTGGGGTGCATACATGGTTAACCTAACGTGCACTTTTGCTTTTTATACTTTGAAAGGACGTGTAACTAAGACGAAAGATGGGCATGAGGTGCGCTCCTGCAAGGTGGCAGATAAAAGTGGGAGCATCGCTATCTCTGTGTGGGACGAGCTCGGCAGCCTTATTCAGCCTGGGGATATCATCCGTCTGACCAGAGGGTATTGACACTTGTTAGGTTTCAGCCAAGACACCCTGCAGTGATTTTCATCTATGGTTGTTAACTACCCTAAACTGCACATCTGTTTTCCAACCCAGGGAAAGCACAACTTAATATACCATAAGTTAAGCTTCTTGAGTTAAAACAGATGGCCTTGTCTAAAACAGCAATGCAGTCTTGGTGGAACTTGATGCTTATCCTTTGAGATCTGAAAGCAAAATGTCGGTTTCCACAGCTACGCCTCCATCTGGAAGGGCTGTCTGACTCTGTATACTGGAAGAGGTGGAGACCTGCAGAAGATCGGAGAGTGAGTGCCATTTAATAATATCGCAGAGAAATTCCTGCATTTCAGTAATATTCTGCTGGTCACATTGGTTCTTATGCTTGTATAGCTGGAATAAGACAGAGCAGAGGTGAAATTCACCTGCAAGTATTGTATGTCAGGAGTGCCTGACATTTTTACAGTAGGAATTTTAGACCAAGAATCGTAGAAAATACAAACAAGGATATCACGGTTTGTGTTGCAAGAATAGAAAAGAATATCTGATCAGGCACAAGGCTAATTTCATTAACCAAAATATACATTTTTGTTTGGCTGTTTTATCTGAACTGTGCAAAAATGTGCACTTGTTTCTCCCATATAAGAACTTTGTGTGCTAATGTCAAGTTTTTTTTTATAGGTGCTTACCTAAGGTAAGCACCAGAGAAGTTTTCTGTGATTTTAAGTATATACTATATTAGTCCCAACCACTTTGAAGTAGGTGTTAGGCACTTTTTTCCCCTCGTTGGATACCTTGAATGTTTTGCTGCTGTTCATGACGAACAGATGTGTGCATGTCCCATGAAGCTCACAGGTACTTTACAATAGCAATTAAATGGATACCGCGCTAACTCTAGTGTAGTGTTCATGGCATTCACAAACGTAATGGATTTCCTCCTATAGGTTTTGCATGGTGTATTCTGAAGTGCCCAACTTTAGTGAACCAAACCCGGATCTTCTTGCCCAGAAGAACCAACAGAACAAGGCGGTAAGTACTGATACCCAGTACATAGTTTTCCTCCCTACATCAGATGCTATTAAAAAGAAACAATACAACCAGCTTGTAGTAGAAATGTGACTACCAGAATTTTGAACTTCAATCCAATACCAGAGAAAATACACGATTCACAATACTTGTTTTGAGACCACGCCAAGAAAGTCCAATACATCAACAGTGTTTTCCTTTCAAATGGACGATTACTACTGTGCTCAAAGAAATTAAGGGAACGCCTTAATCATACACCAGAGTTTCCCTCCACCGCTTCCAGCAACATCAGAGAACGCAATATATTAAAGATCAAAATCTTTACTGTACATTGTATAATTCGTTGAATCAAATAATGTACCGGTCAATGGAAACCAAAATCACCCACCGCTGGTTTCATACTCGCAACAAAAATCTAAGTAAACTATTTGAAATCACAGGCTGCTCCAACTTGTGTGAATTTCATCATGGCAACTCAAAATGTGACTCAGTGGTGTATGGAACCCGATGTTGCCTGTATGCACTCCTGACAAGGTTTTGGGATGGGTCTGAGGATTTCATCTTGGTACCTAACAGCAGTCAGGGACCTTTTGGCTAGCATGTGGCGGTCTGTGCAACCCTATCAGGATGTCTCCTCAGACAGTGGCTTTTAACATCCACATATATAATAATATGGACAATAATGCCAAAACTTTTTGCACTACTTGACTCTTGATCGCACTCAGCATGTGAAAGAGCGTACACACACTTGAGGCCACATTGTAGATCTGGGTATCTCTAAAGGTCTCTATTTCCTCTGTCATGGTTAGATTCGACCCTACCTAATAATTTCCATCTTTATTCTCTGATCACCTCAAATGTTCCTTTAAACTCTGTTTCTGTTAAGGAAAGGTACATTAATTAGAGTACCAATGCTCGGTTTATGGAAGCCATAGCTGTCTCAACAATAAATGCTGAGTCAGTTGATGTACTCCTGGATAATTTTAATACCAAAATATTGAAGCTCCCTGAAAAGAGAATTTAGGTAAGTGGAGGAAAACTAAACGTCATATCCACTATAACCTCTATAAACAAAGCCATGGTAGCTTCAACAGTGAGTTATGCAGGGCCAGACAGCAACATTTATCAGGAATAATCAACAATACCTGCACTCTATTTGTAATGGTCAGAACTCATGTCCACTGTGAAATGAAATTTACTGAAAAAATTTAAAGTATTAGACAGACCATGAGAACTACTGTCTAACAAGGACTCTGTATCGTCACTATGACTGAGCATAACTTGGTTATTATGTCACAGTTTAATACAATTGATCAAAAATCCCTAGAAGAAACAGTTCGACATCATAATGCTTCCTCATGTCCTGACACTGCCATCAGACTTCTTAAAACAATTTTTACTCTATAACAATAGACCTACAGCACATAGTTAATAGCTCTCTGCATTTCAGCATTTCCCCAACGTCTCTAAAAACCGCTGCCATTAAGCCCCTATTAAAAAAAGAGCACATGATACATCTATATGTAACTACTATTATATTTAAGTGGTGCTTTTAGTTTATAATTCATTGAATGGTTTAGGCCCTGAATATATTTCTGATATGTTTGAAGAATATAAATCGAACAAGGCTCTAAGATCCATGAACATGGGTCAGCTAGTAGAGTCCAAAATAAACATGGCTGAGCTGCGTTTAGCAGTTATGCTAAGCGCAACTGAAATAAACTTCCAGAAGATCTTAGACGTGCCCCAAATATACATTTTTAAATCTAGGTTCAAAATACCTGTTCACGTGCCTATGATTGGGCACTTAAAATGTTTAGCCTTACAGCTTTGATAGCTGTAATGTTTTTATCCCGATTTTATTCTATTTCTATTTTATTCTGTTTATTGTTGTGTTTTTATGCCATTGTATTTTTATGTAATTTCTTTGTACCGCACATTGAATTGCTTCAGTGTGCATTGTACTATAGGTATTAACTTACTTGTTTGCTAGTTTGCATTACAAAAAAAACATGTGTTTAGGTATGTCATTGTCCATTGTCAACACATTAAATCAGTTTTATTAGGCTACCTAGGTTATATTTTTGTTAGGATTATGTCAGCTAAATGTACTTCAGGTGGCAAGATTACAGGCATCCCAATGTGCAACAACTCATTTCAGGCAGGTGAAGTTGAACTAAACGTAGCCAGGTCTGTTCAAGAATCATTATGTACATAGAATTTTAAATAAAATTTTAAAATTTTTCATAATTGTCCTTTAAAAAAATGTCTATTACACTTCCTACAGGGGAAAGCTGATCAGAGGGGGAATTCTCCACCTAATCAGAATTCAGGTGCACCTGCTCAGTCAGGTAGGTGATTACTGGCACAGCAGTTAAGATCTATCAAACATGCCCAATGCTGAAACGCATTCCAACGCTTACCTTTATGTAACCTACAGTGTCCTCAAAGTATTCAAAAATGTTACTTTCTCAACAGTCTGTGTAATGGACTTACATTTTAATGAATTTACCGTCAACCTACAAAATACACCATTATGACACAGGGAAAACCCTGTTGTTGTAACTTGTGCCAATGTCATGTACAGAGGTATTCAGTCCTTTTTCCATGTCATTCCAAATTGAGCTCAAATGCATCCTGTCATCCTTTAGCAGTAGATATTATTAGATTATGGAAAATTCAATTTATTGTGCAAGATTTGGAAATACATTTTTATAAAAAAGTTCTACACTTCACTGTGCATGTCTGAGCAAAAAACAAGTCATGAGTTCCAAGATGAGGAAGATTATAAATTAGCTAAAGAATTATACCGGTGCATCTCAAATACTTGGAAAAGTTCATTTTTTCTGTAATTCAAATCGAAAAGTGACATCATATTTCCTTGAATCATTGGAACCAGATTGATACTATGTGCAATCTTTGATGATTATGGCTGGCATATCGGAAATCAAACATGCAATCTCTAAAAATATTAGGATAAAAAATGTACAATACCAGAATTTGAGCTCTTATCAGCTAATTGCCTTTAAAAGCATAGTATTTTTACATCGAGAAGGCTGATTTTAGTTTACAGTGTCCATGTATAAGTGTGTCCCTTGACTTTGTTCAAAATTTGCACTTTTAATAAAAAGCTCCAAGCTTTAGTCGCTATTGACATGCACCTCATAAGTAGGATGTTAACCCACCTTAATGCGCTGACCTGCTTGCACTAAAGTTAGCTGAAAGGCCTCCATGTCTTGCAAGTGATGTGTACACTATTGCATCATAAATTAAGGTTACAAAAGGAGTTTGTTGGCTGCAATGCATGTAACATGGCTGTTTAATCTGAATGTGTGTAGGAAAAAGACAGCTTGAAATATCAGCCAACTTGCCTAGCCATCGATGACTAGCTCAGCTAGTTAGCTTCTCTAGATTGCTCCAAGGTAATAACAGTTTGATGTATATTGTCTGCTACATTTTTCTTGATCGTAGCAGTTTCCCTCATGTTCCATGTTAAGCATGTACCAGCCCTTCACGTCAAGTAGTGTAATAGAGGGCAAAATGCTCAAATTTTTTCGTTTTTTTTTTAACGTTTATTTTTACGTTACGTATTTATACGTTTGATATTTAGAACCCATAGTAGCCATCGATGGCCTTTTAAGTTACTGTAACATTTTTCTTTAACCTTAATATTTGTGTAAATATCTGTCTACTTTATAGTGCCTTTTACTGTTCTGGTGGATATTGTCGTTAATAAGATACGAAAAAAGTGGAATGCCGTTAAGCTTATTGTTTTTACAATTTTTTAAAAAGTTTTATTAATTTATTTAGTCAAAATGCTAGCGCATAAGGGGCCACAACTTCATGTTAGAGGAGACTGTTTTCTGTGTTGTTTTGTGGTAGGGAGTTGGAAACGTCCTTGCTCTTTGAAAGCGTTAATGATGTCAAGGTGAGTAATAAACTGGGGATCTATAGTTCCAGTCTTAATGTTTGGTGGGGGGGTGGACTGCTTCAATTTATGTTGTGTGAATATTCTTTTGACCACAGGTTTCTATACAATGGCCGAAAAAAAATTACATGTTTCCAAGTTACATGAATGTAGTGTGAATATTCTGAGTATTTGCTCTTTAAACAAAGTAAACTCATTTGGGTTTTGTACTGTGTCTTTTTGACCTGGAAGGACATGAGATTCATTTTGAGAATTCTCTAATCTACAGCCATTTTCTGGAATTCTATTAAGGTCTGTAGGCTAAATGAGAAATGTATTTAACAATTCCGGATATCCCAAATGTCTTGAAACTTTTCATATGCTATTATTTCACGCCCATCCCTGGTTGCAAGCGCTATGCCCTACTAACTGAGATGAACTTTTTTCCTCTTCTCCGCTGATTCTACAAATGTTGTGGTTGAGCGACCAATGTCGTGAGATACTGAATGACTTGCTGGGGATTGTCAAGAAGACTGTCCAATCTGTATTTTGAATGTGACTGTGGCATTGCAACCACAGGCACATTTTAATCTGCTCCTGTAGGATATTTCTGGAGGTTACTAACAAGAGGTTGCATGAAAGCTTAATTGTAACAGTGAATGAATTACACTCGAACCGTGTTCATTATTTTGTCAAGTTAACATCCCAGGCAGCTGGTCAAGATTTTTCCCAATTTAATGTCAATGTTTTGCAAGCAGTGGAAACCGTAAGACTGCATGAATGAAGTTGTTTTGCGTTAACTGTGTCACGTAACGTTAACTGCCTTACCATTTGCCGTATAAGAAATCAAATTCCTTTTGAACTGAATTGTGTTTACAGGCAGTATCATGTGTCACAGTAGATCATAACGAAAGCTGCAACGTTCCACAGTTTTACTGGCAATATGTGAATATCACAGGAGTCATTTTAAAGTTCAACTGAACAGTCCTTATCCAACAAACCTGAACGGATCCCTTCTCTTCCTCAATTTTGCACACAAACTTCAACTAGGCAGTTAGATAAGCTGACATTGATTAAGGAAATGGTAACTAAGTGTCCAACTTGCATTTGCAATTCTTCAGTGTGTCTGGAAATGTTTCTGCTCCAATCTGGTGTCTGGATTAATTTAATAGCATTCTTAAATTAGCTAATGAAGTGGGAAGACAGTATGGCTGCCTCGTTTTCTACGTTCTGTTTTAAATGTAACATTTTTATAAAGATTTGTATAATTGTTATGAAGTGTTTAGGCAAGTCTCCATTAGTTATACAGTCAAATCAAATTGTCAAATAATAGTTTAAATATTAAATGGCTATTCCTTTATCTGTTCTCCTTACATATACAGATTCAGTTCAAATGTATTGTCATTGAACAGTACAAGTACATCAAAAAGTAGCATCTAAACAGAATTGCAAATTGGAGAGGGAAGAATATTGGCAAGTGGTAGGTATAGTGTTCTACACTACAAGTGGATTGTATAGATGTGCTATGAGGGCAAATACAGTGCAATTGGCACTTCTAAATGAGCAATGAGGGCAGAAAGTGTGCTTATGTAAGTGTTTGGCTATGAGGAATATGCATGTACAAATGGCTATTGTACATCTGCAGTGCAGGCACCTTGAAGGTGCAAGATGGCATGTGCTACTGAAATGCAGGTATGGCAGCATGGAGTTCCAGTAGTACAAAGGGTGTAGTGCAATAAGGACACTGAGAGGCAGTACTAAGCAGCTGGGGGATGGTCATGGTTGGTGATTGGTCACGGTTCCGCAGGGTTACAGTGGCTGGATTTTTTTCCTGAGCCTGCTGATTTGAGAATGAAGAGACCTGTATCGCCTGCCTGATGGTAGGACTGCAAACAGTTTGTGGCATGAATGTGAACAGTCTCGGATGACGCTCACCCTGCACATGCACTGCAGGTCGACGATGGCTGGGAGCTGGTCACCCGTGATGTGCTGGGCGGTTTTCACCACCCATTGTAGGGCCTTCCGGTCAGCCATGGATCCTCTACCAAACCACACTGTGGCACCGTTTGTCATAATGCTCTTGAATGTGCAGCAGTAGAAGCTCACAAGGATCTGGGAAATTTATGTGAGGTTCATTGGTAAAGTTATGAATTTTAAGCATGGTGGTGTATCATGGTATTTATTGCTTGACAAGCTCAGGCTATTACAGTTAAATTATAAGTGTTGAAATGCAGTTAAACACTGCACAAATCTTGGATAAAAACACATCAGTCTGCTTTACCCCAATACTGGGAGAGAAATTCACTTCTGCAGGACAACCAGTAACACAAGGCCCATGTTCACTGGTGTACCAAGAATATTTTTTTGTTTTGAAGATGGCAATCCTTAAATTGATGTCTATCAGTGATCCCAATATGACAATGCTTGAAGGATTTTGACAACAGCATTTCACAATCCGAATGTGCAAAGCTTTTCTTGAGCTACCCAAGAACTCGGACACAGTCAGTGCTAAAGGTGTTTCTAACTTTTATTGTCATGTTACCTTATGAAAGCAGATGTTGTTGTTCATTGATTTTACGAAGGTTTTGTCCACTTTGTTATTACGATATTTAGTCGATTTCACACTTCAACGCAATTGAATGAGTCCAATTTACTTAGTTTTTAAGTAATAATAAATTATATATGCAATCCACCGTAGCAATAGAATTCATCTCACCCTCATTTGTGACATTTGGCTTTTGTTTTTATAAATCAGGCACAGTACAACAGTCATTCCTTTTTAATGGAATAATTTGCATGCAAAGCCTTGTTTGAGACTACATATTGAGTGTTTTATTTTGGCAGCACATGGTTGTACCACAAACTAGTGCAGCACCTAAACAAAATGAACTACCAGTAAACAAAGGCACTTACATTCTAATAAAACTAATCATTCTGCATGTGAGGCCTATAGTCAAACCAGTATTTGATTTTGTGGAAAATGTAATCAAAGTGATGGCCTTTGATGTGGTTAAAACATGTAATGGCTGGCAACCTTTCTCCAGTAGTGTCAAACACTTTCATATTTTAACTAGATTTATTTGGGTAGTCTTTAAATTAAATCTATATGCATTTAGCATTGTCTATCACATTCTCTTTTGTCAACATATGATGCCATCAGAAGGACCAGGTTATCTTTGTTTAACCAGGTTTAAACTTTGGTTTTGCTAGTGCCAAGATTAGGAAAAAAAGAGTAACTTTAAAAGTATGCCAATAGTCAGTTCATACCTTTTGCTAGTTTTAACAATAGGCCCTCTACATTGCCCTACATAAGTATTTGGACAGTAAAGTTAAAAGGACTATTTTGCTCTATGCTGAAGGCATATGAAGATATGATCAACAGATGCCTGAGGCAGAAGTGAAGAATGTCATTTATTTCTGTTTCTGCGCTCTTTTTTCCAACTAAGAATAACAACTTTGAGTCCGCCCATTTTATGTGGGTCTAAGTATTGGGACATTTTGGCTCTGGTTTTTCTAATTAATCAGATCTTTCCTGTTCTATTGATTGTTGACACAGTAGCTGTGTATATCTAGTCTTGGTCCTTGCCATTTTGTGTCAGTATGTATAATCCAACAATACGTGGTCTGTCTATGAAAGGAAAACAACACATTTGGATGTCTAAGGATAAGTGTAATTCAGAAACAGTGCAAAGTTTGGACATAATCAAATCAAGGTTAGAATGTCCTGAAAAAGAAACCACTGCTGTCCTCAGCTATTTGACAGTTTGACAGAAGAATGACCAGGGCCAGGTTTCCCAAAGCATTATGATCGTGAGATGCACATAAGTGCCACACTATTTAATCAGTGGGTTTCCGAAAGCGTCATTGCTTAAGTGGCACTGTTAAATAACTAGGGCTCAGGACCACTCGTTATTCCATCATAACAGGCATTTGACTGTTTTTGTAAAATTGCGCCTCCCTAAACATGTGATTGTGAACAGTTTCATATTAAGGCAATAGAACGGATATAAAGTAGAGATTTAGACCAATTTATTTTGAAAATGTGTGTGTACAATTGAATGCAATTTTTTTTAACTGGGGAAAAAGAAAAATGCAGGTAAAACAATAAATAATTAAGTGTTCACAAACGAACGGTTCACGAGTCTTATACCCCGCATTGTACTGGTACTGTCTTTGATAGAAATGTGCTGGTGCCTCTACCTCGTCAAGAAGAACACTGAAATAAAAATTTAATCCAAGAGAAACAAACATTCAGAGCAGAATATATCAAAAAATTATAATGGATTTTACCCATTGATTTATATTTCCAGTGAACCACAGGTTCACTTTATTGATGACGTAACAAATGATTGCATCAGCAGAATGATTTCAGGTCTCCGTAAGCATCTTGGCTAGCAATGTTGATGAAATTGCCTCATTAGGCGGCGGTTCACAATGCAGCAAGACTGACTGAAAATGCACAGCTAATTCTACCAGTGATTGGTGAGCAGTGTTATCAGTTAATTGTTTTGGTTAAAATCAGATTGAAAGTGCTTATTTATTGAAGAGGAAATTGAAGTCCAATGCCACCGGACCAGGAAAAAGTTTAATGCTTGGCAAAGCATCTGAAAGGATGATGCAAAAAGTTTGGTGTCAATCTCTCGCAGACTCACTGCTGTTATTGCATTTGAAGGATCTGCAATGAAGTTCTAGCTTTTATACTACTATTTCCTTAGAGTTGAATGGAACTAATGCTTATGTTCACAACATGGTGGAAAGGAACTATGTATGTTCTGTTCTCCTTAGTCGGTGATACATTTATTTCTGCTCTAACACAAAGGTAAGGGGACAGTCCATGCTTGTTTTTCAAATTCATCTTGTAATCCTTTTCATATACCTTGAATGTACAGCAGTATATGAATTTGGACTTTGCTGGGCTAATACCAATGGGGGGAATTTTTGTTGCTTCCATTTGGTTCAAATTCTGTTGTCAGTAAATGTCCATTTCTGGTTGTCTGCTATATTTAGTGTCATAAGAGTTCAAGCTTCCAAATTGAAAATGTCATCCCACAGTGTGCGCTACATATTTGATCTTGACTGCTGTATGTCGCCTTCTCACCGAACCCTTCTGTTTTTGCAGGTAATGGTGCCACTGTACCATTTTCCAGTAATAACAACTCTCCAGCTGCCCCTCGTGACCCCGCTTTTGGGGGCGCGGGAAGGACGAACGGCCGTTCTCCTGGCAACGGTGCCCCTCCAGTATCTATCGTGGGAGCCACCACTACCCCTAAGCCTTCGGTCACCATTAGCAATGGCAGGGATCCCAGACGGGCCAAGAGATAAAACTGGCATTAGGGAAACCTTTCCCTTATGCTCAAACCGCCGCCTCCTCCCACCGCTCATACATTCATTGTTAAACAAGACAGACTTTTGGAAAAATACATGTTTCTGTGTGCCACTTATGTACAGTAGCTTAACCTAGACAACACTCCTGTTCTCTAGTTGAGCTAATGTATTTTGGTTGTGCCATCGTTTGCATAAAGCACCTCACCTTATTATTCTGAACAGAAAATTAACACAGTAGCAGACTTGTGAATACCTGTGTATATGAAGTATGTTCAACCTTCCATTATCACCATTGCCATGCCAATTCTGTGCCAGTGTTGTCACCTCTCGTGGTGCCTCGCTCCCCCATTTTGTTGGCTGAAACTATACACCCTACTTGAACGCTAGATGCACTTTCTTCTATTTAAGTTATAGTGAAAATCATTGCTGTCATTTAATTCAGGAACTGACTACTGCGGATGGGGTGCGCCTTAAGCAGAAAAATGACTTTTTGGATTGAGTGAATTTTCTTGAAGAACCACCTCAAACGGCGGATGTAAGCAATTCTCAACCAAAATGTAATCAAAGTGACTGTGTGAAAGGAAAGGTGATAGATTATTTTTTTTTTTTTTTTACTGTTAGACTTACAGTAGAACATAATGGATAAATCTCAATTCATTTTCCAGTTGTGAGCAATACATTTGTTAGGTGGGACCACTAAGAACTACTGGCAAGGGAGTCTCCAAATTAAATGTAACTAATACATTTCTTTTCTGTTTGTGCGGTACAGCATAGCTAGTGAAGTGGTGAATGAGTGTTTTCACCATGTATCTTATGCTGTCAAATGTAAAATATAAATGATGGTTCTAAAGAACAGTAGACAGAACCTGGTATTTTGGATGTTATTGGGTAAAAACTGGACATAAGGCCATTACCCAGTGGTTTTCTGTTTTAGTCACATGCAAAGGAAACAAGGCAAACAATACCATTTTTAATTGCTGGTTCCTGGAACTCGATAATGTTAGGGAAATAAATCACTTTACTGAAAGTATTCAGTATTAGCCTAGGATGTAATATTTACTTTGCCCAGCTGCTCTATGGGATAGCCACCCAGACATTAAGCCTAATCCAGGACTAAAAAAGCCTTTTAATTTCAATTAATGATTAGGCTTAATCTGTGCCTTTGAAATGGGTCATACATTGTATAGGTCCATCTGAAACTCTGAAGTTGAAACTCATTGAATAACATTTGGAGGCTGCCCGTAGTAAAAATGTATAATAATCCCACAAACACATTTTTAAAGATCCAAGTTATTATGGGATCATTTCTTTCTTAAACAGCAGTATACAGTGCCCTCTAGTGTCTAGCCACCACAAATATTTTAACATGCCTTACATGTTGGCAGCTGCTAAACTGTGCTTTTCTCAGTCATCTGCAATTTTATACCAGCTACTAAATATAATTTTTTTCTATCTATGCTTGATGGTTGATAACATTATGCTTTTTCTTCAAAAGAAACTATACAGATAGATGATCTAATGGTAATTTATAAGCAGATGTAACTATTGATATAAAATTCCCTCCCGGTATGTTTGGTCAGGTTAACAGTTTCATAGCAACATGTACATAAAAAGGTATTTCTGACATAGATGGAAATGTTATTTGCAAGTGATGTGATGAGAACTGGTTATTTGTTGTCCAATAATCTGGATCTTGTTTTGAAAACATTGTGAAGACAAAAAATACAACTTACTTCACATCCTGTGTTGCACAACACCAGTGAATATAAATAGGGAAGGCTTTGGCCTGTGAGATAATTTCATAACTAGCTGAACTTCAGAGAAAGGTGGTCAATTGTGGTGGATTGCAATCTCCACTGGCAGTGATAGGAAATGCTGCTTGTTTTGTCGGTCAGGTAGTATCCTTTGTCATTGCTTGTTTTGAACCTGTGGTCACTGGGGATTGAGTAGGGCTGCAGTTTGATATTTAAAAAACAGTTGCATGGATTACGGTATTCATCACAAGAAAATCTAAATATATTATGATGCACATTATAATTAAAGCTGGGTCCTAATTTTGGTATGTTATCAGGCAGGCTGTATTAGCTCTGCAACTAGTACTGACCAGTGTTGTACAGGTGCTGGTCATATAAGTAGAATATCATCAAAAAGTTGATTTATTTCAGTAATTCCATTCAAGAAGTGAAACTCGCATTATGTATACAGTCATTCCACACAGACTGATATATTTCAAGTGTTCATTCCTATTAATTTCATGATTACAACTGACAATTAATGGAAACCCCAAAATCAGTATCTCAGAAAATTTGAATATTACTTAAGACCAATACAAATAAAGGATATTCTTAGAAATAGGGTCAAACTGAAAAGTGAAAGTGTACTGCACTCAATACTTAGTTGGGGCCCCTTTTGCCTGAATTACTGCAGCAATGTGGCGTGGCATGGAGTCGATCCGTCTGTGGCACTGCTCAGGTGTTATGAGAGCTCAGGTTGCTCTGATAGTGGCCTTAAGCTCTTCTGCATTGTTGGGTCTGGTGTATCGCATCTTCCTCTTCAAAGTACCCCATAGATTTTCTATAGGGTTTAGGTCAGGTGAGTTTGCTGGCCAATTATGAACAGGGATACCATGTTCCTTAAACCAGGTACTGGTAGCTTTGGCACTGTGTGTTGGTGCCACGTCCGGTTGGAAAATGAAATCTGCATATCCATTAAGTTGGTCAGCAGCAGGAAGCATGAAGTGCTCTAAAAGTTCCTGGTAGATGGCTGTGTTGACCTTGCACCACAGAAAACACAGTGGACCCACACCAGCAGATGACATGGCACCCCAAACCATCACTGATTGTGGAAACTTTACAATGGACTTCAAGCAACGTGGATTCTGTGCCTCCTCTCTTCCTCCAGACTCTGGGACCTTGATTTCCAAAGGAAATGCTAAATGTACTTTCATCAGAGAACATAACTTTGGACCACAAAGCAGCAGTCCAGTCCTTTTTGTCTTTAGCCCAGGCAAGACGCTTCTGATGCTGTGTCTTGTTCAAGAGTGGCTTGACACAAGGAATGCGACAGCTGAAACCCATGTCTTGCATACGTCTGTGCATGGTGGTTCTTGAAGCACTGACTCCAGCTGCAATCCACTCTTTGTGAATCTTCCCCATATTTTTTTATGTTTTTTTTTTCACAATCTTCGCCAGGGTGTGGTTAGACCTATTGCTTGTACACTTTTTTTCTACCACATCTTTTCCTTCCCTTCGCCTCTCAATGTGCTTGGACACAGAGCTCTGTGAACAGCCGGTCTCTTAAGCAATGACCTTTTGTGTCTTGCCCTCCTTGTGCAAGGTGTCTATGGTGATCTTTTGGACAGCTGTCAAGTCAGCAGTCTTCCCCATGATTGTGCAGCCTACAGAACTAGACAGAGAGAACATTTAAAGGCCTTGCAGGTGTTTTGAATTAATTAGCTGATTAGAGTGCGGCACCAGGTGTCTTCCATGTTGAACCTTTTCACAATATTCAAATTTTCTGAGATACTGATTTGGGGGTTTTCATTAGTTGTCGGTTATAATCATCAAAATTAAAAGGAATGAACACTTGAAATTTATCAGTCTGTGTGGAATGACTGTATACATTATACAAGTATCACTTTTTGAATGGAATTACTGTAATATATCAACTGTCTGATGATATTCTAATTATGTGACCAGCGCCTGTATAGAAAGCCATATACCAATACTGCTCTCGGACCACCTACTGAACATATTGGTAGTTATCGATTCGGCTAGCTTCACTAGGTTTATCTGACCAGCCGGCATGTCATGTTGCTTTGAAGTTTGGTTGTATTTTGTTGAACAACACAGTTGCAACCAGTGCAGCTAACATTTGTCTGCAAAAATGGCAGCAGAAGCAATTTATGACAAAATGCAGGTTAGGAGGGCTGTAAATGTTTGATTTGCTGTGTTAAAGTGAGAACGCGAGTCTGACTTAAAAAGCCTCAGCCAGGCTTTGTTGCGTTTCAGAGGTGAGTTATGAATCCCTTATTGCATTCAACTACACCACACTACCAGCCGAAGACTGAGCAGTGTGGGCCATGGTGGTTTTGCAATGCAAGGTCAAACTGCAATTGCTGGTGAAGACGTTAGATTACAGCTAGCAATGTGTCGTTCGTGAACGAATGGTTTTGTGGGTGAATGTTGGGAACCAAATTGCATCAGTAAAAGTCATGATTAGCTTTTTCAGAAAAAGTGGTGAGTGGAGTGTTTTCTATGCAAACCTATCCTGTGGCGTAAGGTCAGGACAAAAGTCGTGAGTGTTTTGTGCTTCTGGAATCATATGCATCTTGATCGAAGAGCTCTTTGGGAGCCTAATGACCGATTGTTTAGGTCAGTGCTGCCCAACCTTTTTCAATAACTACCACCTAAAGAAGGTAATGCTGCATAAAATACCTCTTCATGTATCTTGTGTATTCAGTTGGTAACACATGATTTGAAAAGGCTCTCACCTGTCTACAATATGCTGTGTCCCACGCTTCACAGTGTATATCGAAGCAAAGGCCAAGCCATAATGTCTGAAAAACTCTTTCAAACTGTTGCGCCAATAATGTGGAGTCCTAGATCCAGGTAAGGTTAAAACAATCTTTCATTTATTTAAAGTTCCCAGCTGCGTATAGCGTTCCATCATGAAATGGATGATTTTTGGAATCACCAACACTCGATCTGGCTGTCTGGCTAAACTAATCACCTGGGTAAGAAGTGTCTTGGTGAGGGAGGTGACTATGAACCCAACAGCCATTCTAACAGCTTTGGAGTTTCTAAGCAAAGATGGGAGAACCTGTCGAGACAACCATTTCTGCAGCTCTCCATCAGTCAGGCCTTTATGGTTGAGTGACTAAATTTAAGACACTCATAAGTAATGGGCATATAACAGGCAAAGGAGTGCCTAAGGTGAACACCTAATATGGAGTTGCCTATGAAGTAGTTTAACTTTTTCTGTTTTCTAAAGGTGTCATGCAAATGTATTACTGTAGGACCAATTAGTAATTAATGCACTACCATTCAAAAGTTTGGGGTCACTGAGAAATTTCCTGGATTTAAAAAAAAGCATAGCTTTTGTTCATTAAATTAACACCAAATTGATCAGACATACCTAATGTAGACATTACTGGCAACCATCACTCCTGTGTTCCAGTGGTACTTTGTGTTTGCTTATCCAATTTTATTGTTTTGAAAGGGTAATTGATCATAAGGAAACCTTTTTGCTATTATGATAGCATCACTGAAAACTTGTGCTGATCAAAGAAACAATACAACTGGCCTTTAGACTAGTTAGTGTGCATTTAGTGTACTATATGTATTGCTTTGTAGACCGTGTACATTTTAGACTAAAGTCATAGGAACTGAAAAAAAGTGATTTATAGCTATAGAAACACCTAAAAACAATTTTTTTGTTTTCATTTCATGTACAATTGGTTCAAAGTGAAATGTAAGAATAAAAATGTTTTGTCTGTTTTTAAAGTGACTCCACAAAAGGTAGATCTTCAAGGTTTTGACAGCCCTACTCATTTCCTCAAAAAAAGGTGCAGGTGCAGCAGTCTGGACAAATCCAATGAAAGTCAAGGAAATTGTGTGATGTTCCTTTGAAAATGTTAAGCATCAGTACAGTACTCAGGATAGTTACAGCCTAAGTCATATTCTTATGTCAGTGCATTTCCTCTTCATAGCCTTGCAAGTACCTCTGAATACGGTTTGACATGGAATCAGAAATGTTATACTCACCAGTGTCTTTAAAGCTGTGACATGTGAGGTTTTCTCATGGGAACAGCGTGCCAGGAAATGTGAGGGTGGGATGTGTGTGTCTAAACACACTAGTCATTACCCAGGAAGTTCCTCAAAATATATTTGATCACACCACATCACCCATATGTTACAATTTTCAAATTATCGAAGGGGACAATTTTAGATTCAGGCTGTTGTTTCATACTTTGTATTGCAACATATACAGTAACAGGGTGATATTACAAACAGAGGGATGGTTTTCCACATGCATATTTAGCCTTTTCTACTAATACACTGCTAAAAAATTAAGGGAATGTAATAATCACAGAATTACACCCAGTCAATGAAGCCTCAGGGAGATCAATCTGTCCAGTGAGGGAGCATACGGTTTTGTGAATCAGTGTCACCTGTTTTGCTGCAAATGAAAGTGACTACAGGTGCACTGAAGAGGCAACAGCAAGATAACCCTGAAAAGGTGAATGGTTGTGCAGGTGGTGGCCAAAGACAATCGCACTCTCCCTTATCTTTCCTGATTCATTCTTTAGTTTTGCATTTTGCTTTTGGTAGCATGAGGTGATACCTGCAGCCCATTCAGGTTGCACAGGTGGTGCAGCTGCTCCAGGGTGGCACATCCATACATGCTGTAGAAAGAAGTTTTGCAGTGTCTCCCAGTACAGTCTCAAAAGCATGAAGGAGATGCCAGAAAAATTGTCATTACTCGAGGAGAGCTGGACTGGGTCGTTGAAGGGCATCAACCCAGCAGCAGAAACTGTATCTGCTCCTTTGTGTGAGGAGGAATAGGAGGAGCACTGCCAGAGCCCTACAAAATGACCTCTAGCGTTCTACTGGTGTGCATGTTTCTGACCAAACTGTCAGAAACCGACTCCTTGAGGTTGGCCTGGGATCCCAGCATCCTCTATTGGGACCTGTGCTCACAGCAGCTCGATTGGTATTCACCAGAGAATATCAAAATTGGTAGGTCTTACATTGGCACCCCCGTTTTCTTCAAAGATGAGAGCGCGTTCACAAAGAGCACATGTGACAGACGTGAAAAAGTCTGGAGACACTGTGGTGAATGTTATGCTGCCTGCAACGTCACCCAGCATGACTGGTTTGGCGGTAGGTCAGTGATGGTCTGGGGAGGCATATCCTTGGAAGGTTGCACAGACCTCCATGTACTAGCCAACAGTATCCCAACTGCTGTTAGTTACCAGGATGAACTCTTCAGACCCACTATCAGACCTAAAGCTGGTGCAGTGGGCCCTGGGTTCCTCCTGGTGCAGGACAATGGCCAGCATCATGTGACCAGAGTGTGTGGGCAGTTCCTGGATGATGAAGGCACTGTTGACATTGACTGGCCCTCAAGTTCCCCAGACCTGAATCTAATTGAGAACCTCTAAGATGTTGTGTCTGTGCATCTGACACCGCCAAGGAGTGCCACAGACCCCAGGAGCTCACCTGATGCCCTGATCCATGTATGGGACGAGATTCCCCCAGGAAACCATCCGCCGTCTCATCAGGAGCATGCCGAGACATTGTCAGGAGCGCATACAGGCACATGGGTGCTATACACAATACTGAGTTACATTATGAGTTGCCATGATGAAATTCATGGACGTTGGAACAGCCAGATATTTCAATTGTTTACTTAGATTTTCGGTGTGAGTTTGAATCCAGCTATCAATTGATTGCTGATTTTTTTTTTTCATTGACAGTTGTGGTGTCATTTTGTTCTCAACAAATGAAACAATGTACATTAAAGATTTTGGTTTTAAGTATATTTTGTTCATTGAGACCCACTGTGTGATTTCGGTGTTCCTTTAATATTTTTAGAGCAGTGTAGAAAAAATATTATATCTAAACTCAACAAAGATAAACTGAACACTGTTTATTCTACAGATATCTAATCTTCTCTGCAAAATGTTAAGCAAACGATTAATAAAACAGACATATTTGGGTACCACACAATGTAAACTCTATTTAACCAAACATTATTGACTACTAATTTCTTTGTCAGTGGGCAAACGTACAAAATCAGCAGGGGCTCAAATACTTTTTTCCCCTCGCTGTATAGTATAGTCTAAACTCATGGTGGTGAACAATAAAAGAGGAAGTGTAAGGTTTCACCTGGTGTGGAAAAGGGGTTGAAGATACTTTCATGAAGGTAAATCCCTTGTTTTTTGCATACTTAAGACAAAGCGTTGTATCCTTGGAGTTTAATAAGGCATGTTATTGGACAGATTGACATTTTCTGAATTAGATTATTGAAAGTATGAAATCCAATTATTCAATTATTAAAACATAAAATCGGATTATTCAAAATATTGAAATAAGGTCGGCTAAATGTAAGGTCAAGGGTAAATGTAATGTAATAATATTGAATCTCCCTATTATGAGCAACTTAGCATCTTATTTTTACCTTCTGTTTCACTTTCAGTCCCACTGTAGTCACATGTGACAGCTGTTTTGAACGAGTTGTCTCATGATCTGGCATGTATTCATTCGGACTTTGAATTTCATAACTTTTTTCAAATATTATGTCTATTGTGACCTACCTGGATTTGTCCAATATAAACTTTTTT
>JACXGJ010011504.1:0-19696 GCA_016801105.1 Esox niger | reverse complement strand
GTGGGTGGGTGAGGGGGTGTTTGGGATGAGTGGGGGGTGAGGGGGTATTTAGTGTGAAGGGTGACTGAGGGGGTGTTTGGAATGAGTGGGTGGGGGAGGTGGCTTTTGATATGAGTGGGTGGGTGAGGGGGTGTTTGATATGAGTGGGTGGGTGAGTTGGTGTTTGGGATGAGTGGGTGGGTGAGGGGGTGTTTGGGATGAGTGGGTGGGGGAGGTGGCTTTTGATATGAGTGGGTGGGTGAGTTGGTGTTCGGGATGAGTGGGTGGGTGAGTTGGTGTTTGGGATGAGTGGGTGGGTGAGTTGGTGTTTGGGATGAGTGGGTGGGTGAGTTGGTGTTCGGGATGAGTGGGTGGGTGAGTTGGTGTTTGGGATGAGTGGGTGGGTGAGTTGGTGTTTGGGATGAGTGGGTGGGTGAGTTGGTGTTTGGGATGAGTGGGGGGTGAAGGAGTACACGTATACCCCCCTCTGATATGTGTATCCCCTCTGTGTGCCAGGATAAGCAGGGCATCCCATGGTGGCTGGGCCTGAGTTATAAAGGAATCTTCCAGTATGACTACCAGGACAAGGTGAAACCCAGGAAGGTAAGAGCCCGACTCTCATCACTCTCACATCACTGACTGTGGAGAGGACTGGAAACTGTCTGTCTCTGCCCTCCCTCCCTTTCATGACCTGCTGTGTGCTGTTTTGACACAGATTTAACACTCTGTCTTCCCATCCGTCCCCTGGTAGTATGTAACATTTCACTTCTCACCTTTGACCTTACTAACGTACCAGGTTTGTTGTTGTATGAAAGGCAGTTTAGACTGGCATTTGCAGGCAGATACCTTCAAACAAACACACACACAGCAGTGGGGCAGAGAGGCAGACAGCAGGGCAGGCAGACAACAGGGCAGGCAGGCAGGCAGGAAGCAGGGCAGGCAGGCAGACAGCAGGGCAGGCAGGCAGCAGGGCAGGCAGGCAGGCAGTAGGGCAGGCAGGCAGCAGGGCAGGCAGGCAGTAGGGCAGGCAGGCAGCAGGGCAGGCAGGCAGTAGGGCAGGCAGGCAGGCAGCAGGGCAGGCAGGCAGTAGGGCAGGCAGGCAGCAGGGCAGGCCAGGATGAATGCGGTGTGTGCAACAATACAGTGATTGTGCTCAGAGGGGAAGTAGAATGAAGGGAGGTTCAGGACTTGATGTTCTGACTTCTCCACTCTATTGTTGCTTAGGCCAGAGCAGTGAAGGCAAAGCCAAAAGAAAGGCCATTTATAAATGACTATTCTTCTGTCTTTTATGTTTCATGTTTTGATTGAACATGGAGCCCCAGTAAAAGCCTATGTAGCAGCTGTTTTTCTGTCACAACAGTTTAGGAGTAGAGTGTGCGTGTTTATTGCTTTGCTATAAGCTGCTAATCAGATCTACCGGAAGATTCCTTGGATGCCTTACGTCTCGTGAGAAAACAAATGTCCTAGAACGTGCACACACATTCAAACACTAGTCTATTAAATAGCATCGTGTGTGTGTGTGTTTGTGAGTTTCACCTCAGTGAGATTTTTTCTGTGGTACCAGCATTTCTATTACTATAGTTTTACCAGGGGACATCCTATAGGGTAGACCACCAATCTCAGAGGCTGTCTGACTGTTTAATCACTTGCCCTTACTTCCTCTACCACACACAGTCTTCAGTAGGGAGAGACAGAGAGAAACCACTGCCAGTAAATAAGTCTTGTTAGTGAGTTCGGTTATCCAGAGTTTGCCAGTGACTACGGTACAGCTAATGATTTAGTAACAGTGGAAGCTCCAGCTGTGAGTAAAGTGTCCTGTTGACTGAGGCATTTATTTGAATTGAAAGAATGGAGGGATTCTTAACAGGGATTCAGCCTGTGTATATCTCTTCTGGCTAAGGCGTTGATCGGTAGATCTGGTATATATCACATAATCAAACAGGACGGAGCAAGGACTGTGTTTTAATTATTTCTGTCTCTTTTCTAACTCACACACACGCACACATTAAAAAACAGCATGTTTAAATGAGTTCATCCTAATCATAACATATATTAAAGCTCAGATCTAGAGCTTCGATCTCTGTGACCTTCTAAGACCCTGTTGACCCAGGGTTAAGAACAGATATACTGTATGGCTGCGGACCCCCTGCAGTTTCTAATCCGTAGACCCCAGCTTGAGACCACCAGACTGGAGAACAGGCCGGGTGATATTTGACAAGCCCACCTTAACCACCCTCCAGCTGTGAGTGTAGGTCCTCTTCTCTGTTATGCTCTGTACTGGAATAGACCTTGGCCTCCTTCCAGCATTACTGAGCCATTTTAGTCCATTCAATTCTTTGTACAAACGCATTGGGATCCCCTAGGGGCTTCAAATTCTGTAGGGCATGACCTTTTCTTTGTACACACTCACACACGCTTTGACATTCTTAATGCTGTGTAGAAGGACAGCATGTCCGATTATTCTGTACGTTTCTCTAAAGCCGTTTACTAAAAACAGACAACTTCTCTAACTCATCACATAAACTCCACCCATTTATTGCAGCTAATTTTATATAAAAACGATATTAGCCTTTCTCTAAAATGGGAGTTGGGACTGCTGTAATCATCTGCAACTGTGGATAGTAGCCAGTCCCCCGGAGCTCCCAGTCCAGAAGCCTTTCACCTCTACCTGGACCAAGGCTATTAAACTATCTCTCAGAAAGTTTCTATTGCAGTTTAATATTTGTGTCTACGTTTTTAGTGAAGAACTGTAGTCAGTCAACTAATGCAGTACATTGTTGTCACATCACATTGTTCATTATGAGTGGTACTCGGTTGCATGGTGTGTGTTGACAAGCATTCACTTTCCTTCCATGGGAAGTTGCTGGTTCGGACTGCAAAGCGTAACATTTGTGCCTTGTGTGACTATTGCGTAATGTCTGAAATGCTGCACTTCACCTCTTAGCGTGACTAAGAGCTCCAATGCAATAAAGAGTGAATTGCAGAGTTACGTTGACTTATTTCAGGGCTAAATGTTGTTGTCGTTAGCTGACAAACCAAACCAAGATAACTGATTCACTAAAACGAAAAAACTTTGGAGTCTATAGACTTGATCAAACCATTGCACAAAATGTTGGCCGTGCCTCATCTTGCTACGTACTGTATGTGCACAGCAGAACTTTAACGTACACCCTTTGCTACCGTTTTGGTCTAGCTGGCTGTGCATAGCGTTTCATTTATATGTTGGACACCTGCAGGTGTGCCCTACATAACACACAGGAGGCCCACATGGGTTTCTGTTGGAGGTGAATGTCCTTCTGGAGACACTTACTGTGGTGCAGCAGGCAGGCTACTTACAGCATGAAAATCCATCAGTCTAATGTATCTCATAAAGCCCTTTCAAACATCAATAGCTTTCACAGATTGCTTACACCTAGGGACCGAACCTGGGAAGAAACCTAGATAGGAGCCCTGTCTCTGAAGGCTGACCAGTCCTATTCAGGCTTTGCCGGCTGGAGATTAAAAGAGTAGCTACATTACCTTTTCGTCATCAGTATATTTCTACATCTAGTCTATATGTGGGTCAGTTCCTATGGGTAGAGTCTCCAGACAGAATCCATCAACCCTACCAGGTAAACATTGGACCAGGATTAGGAGTTGACGGACCAGGTGTTCCTGAGGCATGGTCCAAAGGCTTAGATTCTTACATGACCCAGCTGGACGCCTGCTCACTTCCAACAGGATACCCCAGCATATAACTCAGACCAGTGCAACATTCACCACTTTCCTGGCCAGTTTTACATTGGCTTGGCGGAGCACTAGCAAACCGGGTCCCAGTGGTTCTCCTTGGATGTACTGCTAGTGTCACGGTGTTGAGTTGGTAAGATGGGCCCACCCACCCCTCAACCTGTTGCTTGGAGAGTTTGTGTGGGTCAAACACTCTGGTGCTGGAAAGCAGTTCCACGCTCCCTATCAGGAATCACACACAACTTATCTCCCTCCTATTTTTAGCACCATGCTACATTAGGTCTTCATACTCCATTGACTGTACACTACCCCGAGCGTGATAACTGACACGCACACACACACACGCACACACACACACATATGCATGCTCACCCAATCTTAGTCCCAACTCTGTTTATACATATTTTTCTTCATCTTATCCCCCTTCTCTCCTCTCCATTGTTTTCCCAGGCTGTTAAAATTCCTGGACTGTGCGCCCTCACCCTCCCCTTTCCCTTCGTCGGGTCCCCCCACCCTCTTTCTACTCCACTCGGCCCACTGATAGGCTGGTCCTGTTGTTGTACAGGGTTTATGTGTGTTTACCGTTCCTTCAGCCATCTCTGTGGATGTAAATATCTAGCAGCGCTATGGTCGGGGGGTGCAATAAAGTAGAACACTATCAGACTGCACACTCAGTCTGTGTAACGAGAAACAGACTCGGATCGTATGTGTGTGTATCTGTGCGTGTGTGCGTGCGTGCGTGCATGTGTGTGTGTGTGTGGGTGTCTTTGTGTGTGCACGTGTGTGTGTGTGTGCAAAGAGGGGGACTGGCTGACTAAACAAAGCAAAAGTTCTCAGTTTGGTGGGGCCACCCTCTCCCCCAGACCCTCCCTCCCAGCCACAGAGCCCTGAGCAGGAAGCAGATTCCCTGAGGGAGGCAGGAGGGGTCAGGGGGAGGGAGAGAGGGGAGGGTCTTAGCCGGGCTACAGGAGAGAAGGAAACATTACTTGACACACGCTTGCCTATGGATGGTGAATACCCACCGACACAGAACTTACTGCTCCCCTGCGCCTGGGACGATTTAACACGCGCATATAGAAATTACGTGTATATATATAAATATATACATATATGTATAAATAGGAGCCTTTCTTGTCTGCGGGGATTTATTTAAAGACATTCTGATGGTTCATAAAGAAGATGGAAAATAAGGATGGATAAAAGGCAAGCTGATGAGGGATAAATTCTCACTCTTAGGGTTGAGATCATTCAGAGGGGAGAAGAGATATGGACGAGAACGCTGGGTCTGGATCTGATCAGAGACCCTTACCTCAGGTCCTCCTTCTCTCCTCCCTCTCTCTTCTTCACCCCCTCTCTGTACACTCTTCTTTTCTTTCGGTTTTTGGTGTGTTGTGAAACCAGGCTTGGCTAAGTGTGGGTTCAGGGAATATCCAGAGTCTGTTTCTGCATTCTCAAGCCTTTATCGTCGGTGTGTTCGTTGTCCTTGGGTTTTCTTTTCTGGATGATTGCATGTTCTGTGAACGTTTCTCAGTTCAAAAGTGTGTCTGTATGTTTTTGTATGTGTGTGTGTGTGTGTGTGTGTGTCTCATCAGGTGTTCCAATGGCGTCAGCTGGAGAACCTGTACTTCAGAGAGAAAAAGTTCTCAGTGGAAGTTCATGACCCCAGGAGGTAAATATATAACACACATCTAAGAACATGTGTGTGGGGGCTGTTTTTCGCCATCCTTGTGTGGACATTTCGGCAGTAACAGGGATTTCGTGTGAGTTATAACCGCGGTTAGAATGATGTTTAGGGTTAAAGTCACAGACATGCACAGGGAGGGGACTGTCTGCTTTAGTGTATCGTGGCATTAGAAAAAACATTCAGAGGATCTTAAATGGATGGACACAGAAATATTGTAACCGCCGACCGTAACACACTCACTGTTGTTTATTTAGCATCTCAGAGAGTGAGAGAGTAGAAGATGGATGCGGTAGTTAACGTGGGCTGTAGATAGAGATGCATTTCTGTCTAAACAGTGCACAGGAAATCACATCATGATGACAAGCAACTTGGGTGGAACTACGGACCATCACTCTGCTAGACTGTTAAACGATATTTGTTCCTGCTGTAGCGTTGTTGGGTACCTGTATTTTGTGTACCTGTTCTTTCATTTAATGTGTTGTGTGTGTTTATTCAGTGTGTATAAGGAGGCTTTGTGTCCGTTTTTACTGTAGGGCGTCGGTGACCAGAAGGACGTTTGGCCACAGTGGTATAGCTGTCCACACCTGGTACGCCTGTCCTGCACTCATCAAGTCCATCTGGGCCATGGCCATTAGCCAACACCAGTTCTACCTGGACCGCAAACAGAGCAAGGTAAAAACGGACTCAGTGGGAGGTTTTAGGAGTCTGCTGAGGTTCTAGAATAACAGTGAGGTTGAAGAATGATTATGGGGTTCTGCAAAGTGTGGGAGATTATAAGATGGGGTTCTGAATTAGAATGTGTGTGGGTTTCTGGAATGGGAGTTTTTTAAATAGATGTTATGCTCTATATTAGAACAGTTTGGTACACTGTTTTTGGCAAATGTTTCGGGGGACGATCTTCCTTGATTAGCATATTTATTTTTTACAATTAGCTATGTTAAAGCAATATATAATAATAAATAATACTACAATGATTAAGAAAATTGTTTCCTTTTCACATTGCATTTGTGTATTTCCTGAAAAAGTATTGGCCAATTAAAATAAATCCCCTTTCTAATGCAGGAAGATGGTTCTCCTATTCTCACCCATGCAAAGTCTGTCAAGAATAGCAAGCACTGCTAATGTTTATTACGTTCACAGTAGCACAAATTTGGTGGACTCCTCTCAATATCAACTAGCTAGTTATCATTATACTCCATCAAAAATATATTTTGTGACATCAAAATTATGATAAAAAGGTTTGATTATAAATAGTTGCATTCTTTGGAGGTTGCATTTTGTTGTCAAACCTTAGTATGTGACCAAATCTTCATCTTCAATCTTCAATTCACAGTTGGACATAACCCCAAAAAGGAACGGTCAAAACAGTTTGTGGATGCAACATGAAATCCATGAATATAGGAGGGGGAGGACATTTTTCAAATGTGTGGAAAAAATATTTTGGAGGGTTCTAGAAGGACTCAGACATTCTAGAATGCCTGTGTTCTAGTATGAGTGTTAGAGTGTTATTAGAGGGTATGATTAAAATGTATCAGGAGAATCTAATAGAAAACTGTATTGGATTATTTTTTAACATCTGTGTTCTGTGTGTCTAGTCTAAGATCCATGCGGCTCGTAGTCTCAGTGAGATAGCCATTGACCTCACAGAAACTGGCACTCTGAAGACATCTAAACTGGCAAACATGGGTAGCAAGGGCAAGATCATCAGTGGCAGCTCTGGCAGTCTGCTCTCCTCAGGTAAGTCTCACTGCACACCACTACCACTCAACCCCATAGAGCCCTACCACACTACCACTCAACCCCATATAGCCCTACCACATTACCACTCATGCCCATAGAGTATTACCACACTACCAATCAACACCATAGAGCCTTACTACACTACCACTCAACCCCATAGAGCCCTACTATAATACCACTCAACCCCAAAGACCATAACCACACTACCACCCCATAAAGCCTTACCCAGCTACACTACACCCCATAGAACATTACACCATTTCCACCCCACCCCATTAAGCATTACCTCACTACCACCACACCCCATATCCTCATAGAGCATTGCCATACTCTCACTCCACCTCATAGAGCATTACCATACTCTCACTCCACCTCATAGAGCATTGCCATACTCTCACTCCACCTCATAGAGCATTACCATACTCTCACTGGACCCCATATAGCATTACCATACTCTCACTCAACCCTATAGAGCATTACCATATTCTCACTCAACCCCATAGAGCATTACCCCACTCTACATTTTGTGTGGCAGAGGAGATAGGAGAGGGTCAGTAAGGAGGAGTGATAGGCTTTGGCCTCTGGAACAATGCCTCTTTGTGTAAAAAAATAAGATAATTAAGTAAGAACGGGCTGATGCGTGTGGTTTCCAGCGTACCCTAATAAATTAAAGGCAATACGTTAATATTTAGACCTAGAGGAGAATAATAAACATGGTATCAGTTTGAATGTATACATTGTAGTTTAGGATGCTTAGGGTGAGCGTGGCCTGGAATTGCCAGCAGAGATCTCTGAAAGGACACGGTGGTAGCTCTACCCTCTGTCTAGGTTAGGGGACTGCGGGAACACAGAGTGCAGAGCTCTTCATCTACACTTCAACTTCAGGGTAGAATCCCATTTTGCCGTGTGATAGATGTTTTTCCAAAAGCTACGTCCACCCACACTGGAAGTGTCATAATGTTTACATTAAATGTTCTACAAGCGTTGAGTAAGTGAGCATACGTCTTGGCTAGCCTTGCCTGTCGTTCTGAGCGCATGAGGGAGCCGGGCCAGCGATTTCCACACACGGCTTACGCCTAATGGAATCAATGAGTATGGTTAGAGGGAGAGGTCTCCAAAACACTGTATCACCTCTCTAAGGTCTTCTGTCTTGACATCTCTGAGACGTTATTCTCTGTATTTCTGCCCCTCTGATATCTTCACTTACCTCCATCGCTTTCTCCTTTTACCTTCAGTTTCTTTACACTAACGAAAATCACATGTGCTTTTTCATTTGACTCCTCAGTCTCTCGTTAATAGTGTGATATTCTGTGGGCCGCCTTCTGCAGTGCAGTTCGATAGTAGGCCACTGGGCCACATTCAAAACCCAAACCATGGACAAGGCAGTGAACGTGACTGCTGCTGGGTACACAGGTTTTAGCTCCAGCCCAGCACTGATGCTTCATACTTTAGTTTAGCACATTGTCCTTTTTGGAAGCCTGTCAGTGTGTAGTTGAACTGTGACAGGAAGGGTGTGTGCGCCCCTGCATGTGTGAGGCTGGCATGATGTTGGCCACACACACACACACTCATAGTCATAGACCTCCTTATCAGCGCATTCCGCTCATTTCCCTGTAAACATCCTGAGGGGTCAGCAGGTGCCCTCAGCTCTGCCTGACCCTCTCCCCCCTTTCTTTCTCCTCCCTCTCTGGAGACTGGGTTCAGACAATGGCATTGTGTTGGCCTCCAGTATTGTTAGTGCTGTATTTGGGTGTGTGAGTATAGGTACAGTGAACTAACAGTAAGAAGACATACTCTTTGGTCCAGGTGTAGTGCTAAGTTCTTTGTATGTGTTTGTGTGTGTGTGTGTGTGTGTGTAGGTTCACAGGAGTCTGACAGTTCTCAGACAGCTAAGAAGGACATGCTGGCTGCACTGAGGGCCAGACAAGAGGCTCTGGAGGAGACACTCAAACAGAGACTAGAGGAACTCAAGAACATCTGCATCCGAGAGGCTGTAAGAGACATACTCACACACACACACACACACACACACACACACACACACATAAATACACATCCACACAAATGAATGATGAATGATCCTTTGTGTGTATTCCTCTCTTTAGGAGTTGACAGGGAAGCTTCCTAAGGAGTATCCACTAGATCCAGGGGAGGAGCCTCCAACGGTCCGAAGGAAGATTGGCACCGCCTTCAAACTGGACCAGCACAAGATTCAGCCCAAAGGAGAGGTCAGAGAATACAGTAAAACATTGCCAACAGTCTCCATGTAAGACAGCTGTCACTTCTGGAGATAAGTAATGGATAGGTTTAAGACATTGTGGGCAACTGATCCTAGATGATTGGTTTAAGACTGTAGGTTGAGAAATAATCCTATATGATTGGTTTAACACTGGCATGAGGAAGAACTCATCCTAGATTATAAATTTAGTGCTGGGTGGAAAACAATTCCTAAATAATTTGATGCAAAGTTTGTTTTATGTCATCCTCAATCCCTCAATCGACTGTATATTTTTCATTTCTGAATCGTTGCCTCCTACAATTGGGAACTAAGTAGATGTTCCAGTGCTACTAGGCAGACTTAAAATAGACTGTTCCTTACCACAGGAAGTGGTGATAGTGGGAGAGAGAAAGTGCGTGTGTCTTATGTTATATGCATTCTAACAAATCCAGTGGCTCACAATGATAAACCACCAGGCAAGCAAAACGATGTCTCAGGTTTTATACTGCCTACGTCAAACCATATTACCTCAGAGGACACACGCCTACACCCGCCCACACACACACACTATTCTGGCAGTGGGATGTAGTGATATTTTTTTGGAGGGATTCCTCCAGAGTGAGGTCGTCTTGGGAGATGTTGCCTGAATTCATTACCACTCACTCCTTAGGGAAGTGTCTTCATGTGTGGGAGGTGGAATCTTTTTACTCTGTGGTGGAAACCTTTTTCGACTAGGTTAGGTTTAGGGTCAGGGAATAGGTCTTGGTCAGGTCTCAGGACTCCACACAAAGACAAACGTTTGTGTGGGTTGTGACTCAGTTCCTACAGAACTCAAAACAACAACACGGATGCAATAGAGTCCTGACAACACTACGGCCTTAATGGTCCTCGTGGTGAAATACTTTCTTAAGAACATTAGTGTGTTGGAGGGAGCAAATCAGCATTCGTTTGTCTGTGTAATTAGGAGGAGGAGCTGGAGCGTCTGGAGAGAGAGTTTGCCATCCAGTCCCAGATCACGGAGGCGGCGAGGCGATTGGCCAGCGATCCACACGTGAGCAGCAAGAAGCTGAAGAAGCAGAGGAAGACGTCGTACCTGAATGCTTTGAAGAAACTTCAGGAGATCGAGAACTCCATCAATGAACACCGTGTCCGCTCTGGGAAGAAACCTACCCAACGTGCTTCGCTAATCATAGAGGGTGAGACAACACACATGCTGAGAGAATCGCTAAACAGAACCAGATCGCTTAATAAAGAGGGTGAGACCAGACACACAAACACACACACACACACACAACCACAAATTGCCATACACTCACACACAATTGCAGATGCAAAGTCATACGTACTGTATCCACACAGAAACAGTGAGAAGTGCCTATGACTTGCATTTACACACAACCACCTATCAGCCAATGCCACTGTGGAATGGTTTTGCTCTGTTCTTTTCTCTTACAGAAGCCAATATCGGCTCAGAAGACAGCTCTCTATCTGACGCTCTGGTCCTAGACGATGGTAACATACCTCCCTTTCCCAGTCTCTCACTTCCTGTCTCTCTCTCATCTCTCTTATTTTCTCTGTAAACTTAACGCATGAGGAAGAGTGATCTAACTAATCCTTTTTCCTTCTCTCTCCATCAGATGACCCCCAGGTGACCGGGACACCCACCTTTTCTCCAGCAGCTTCCCCTCATAAGGGCCTCCCTCCCCGGCCCCCCTCCCACAGCCGCCCCCCTCCCCCCCAGTCTCTGGAGGGCCTCAGACACCTGCACTACTCCCGCTCTGAATATGACAAGTCCCCCATCAAACCCAAGATGTGGAGTGAGTCCTCACTGGACGAACCCTACGAGAAGGTCAAGAAACGCTCTTCACACTCCAGGTAAAAGGTCAACTGTGTGGGTGTGACGATATATCAATCCCGGGCTTGTTGAACGTGTGATGAATCCTATCCCCGGGCTTGTGGAACGTGTGATTAATCCTATCCCGGGCTTGGGGAATGTGTGATTAATCCTTTCCCAGGATTGTGGAACGTGTGATTAACCCTATCCCGGGCTTGGGGAACGTGTGATTAATCCTTTCCCAGGCATGTGGAACGTGTGATTAACCCTATCCCGAGCTCATGGAACGTGTGATTAATCCTATCCGGGCTTATGGAACATGTGATTAACCCTATCCCGGGCTTGTGGAACGTGTGATTAATCCTATCCCGAGTTTATGGAACGTGTGATTAATCCTTTCCCGGGCATGTGGAACGTGTGATTAGTCCTATCCCGGGCTTGTGGAACGTGTGATTAGTCCTATCCCGGGCTTGTGGAACATGTGATTAACCCTATCCCGGGCTTGTGGAACGTGTGATTAATCCTATCCTGGTCTTGTGGAACGTGTGATTAATCCTATCCTGGTCTTGTGGAACGTGTGATTAATCCTATCCTGGGCTTGTGGAACGTGTGATTAGTCCTATCCCGGGCTTGTGGAACGTGTGATTAGTCCTATCCCGGGCTTGTGGAACGTGATTAATCCGATCGTTTTTATAGCACTGCTGAGGTTGTCTAAGTGCTCTCCTTTGTCCTGGCCGATCACAGACGGTTTCAGAGCTCTGGCAGTGCGGAGGCAGGAGGCAGTAACTCTCTGCAGAGTAGCCCCATCAGGAGTCTTCCTCACTGGAGCTCCCAGTCCAGCATGCCCTCCACCCCCGACTTGAGGACCAGGACTCCTCACTACGTACACTCCACCAGGTAAGCACAACGCAACATGTACACAACCTTTAAGTAACCTTTATGTTACCTCTACCCGAGGACCAATCATCCTCACTTGGTACACTAAACAATGCACAACCCCCCCCCACACCCGCCTCCAGGTCTGTGGACATCAGTCCCACTCGTCTTCACAGTCTGGCTCAGCACTTTAGGAACCGCAGCTCCAGCCTGGAATCTCAGGGCAAGCTGCTGACCTCCGACCCTGACACAAACACTCACACACACGCCCTGGGAGCCCTGGGCAGCCCGGACTTCTTCCTGGTCCCAGGGACCCGCAGCTCCAACGGCTCCGACCCACTGGACGACTGTTCATCGTGTACCTCCCAGAGCAGCTCAGAACACTACTACCCTGGAGGGGCTCCAGGATCAAACCCCAACTACTCCACCCTGGGAGAGGACTCCCCCTCCAAAGCCAGACAGAGACAGAGACAGAGACACAGGTCAGCAGGGCCAGGTTTCCGGGGACCACCGTTGGGCTCTGTCAACCCTCCCCGTCGTAGGCTAACCCCACCTTTCTGTCCGCAGGTCGGCAGGTCACCTCGGTTCCTCCAATTCTGGTTCCATGCCCAACCTGGCGGCCAAGAACGGCTCAGGGGGCGGTGGGACGGGCGGTGGGGGGACGGGCTCGGGTCACCACGGGGTCTACCTCCACAGCCAGAGCCAGCCGTCGTCCCAGTACCGGATCAAAGAGTACCCTCTGTACGTGGAGGGCAGCCCCAACCCTGTGGTGGTCCGCAGCCTGGAGAGTGACCAGGAGGGTCACTACAGTGTCAAGGCCCAGTTCAAGACCTCCAGCTCCTACACCGCCGGAGGCCTCTACAAGGAGACCTGGGGGGGCGAGGAGGGGGGAGAGGGCAGCGGCAGGCTTACCCCGTCCCGCTCTCAGATCGTACGGACTCCCTCTCTGGGGAGGGACGGGGGAGGAGGGGGGAGGGCGGTGGTGTCGGACGAGCTGAGGTGTTGGTACCAGCGCTCGTCGGGCAGCCTGAAGGACAGGAGCCACACGGCTTCCAATGCGTCGGACAGCGGCTCGCTGCAAGGCACCCTGGGACACGGGCGAGGCAGCAGGGTCGGGACGCTGGTCAAAGGATCGCCGGGTGAGTGGCGCCATGCACGCCGACACGGCCGTGTTCTAGGCTAAGCCTGGGAGGGTAGTCCCAGCTTTGACCGTGTTAAGCGCTCTATTGTCCGGTCAGTTGGTGAAGGAATGAAACACTCTCCAGACATCAGGCGGAGACGAACCCGCAGGCTGTGTGGGCACACGAGAGACCTACGTCCAGAACAGTGGATGTGAACAACCCAGTCCTTGCCGCCAATTGACCTATTGAGTGTGTGTGTGTGTGTGTGTGTGTGTGTGTGTCTACAGCGGCATCTCCTCACAGTCAGAGGAGCGGGACTCCCTCCAGTGAACAGGCTGCCTCCCCCACACCCCCCTGCAGCCCCCAGCACATCCTTAACTGGCAAAGCGGGTAAGACATGCTCATACACACGCACACACACACACACACACACACACACACACACACACACACACACACGCACACACACACTTACAAACTAAAGGAAAAAATCCTGATATTGGAGGACAAATAGTCGGGGTTCAAAGGTAAAGGTCAGAGGTTCAGACTGCTGTATCACCGTACACAGGACAGGATCTGCAACCTCTCAAATCTTGTCCCACAGCTTTGCTTCTTTTCATAACTTTACTAACCAACCACTGCCTAACCAACCTACACACAACCTTTGTCCTTCTACAGTCCAGGACTTAGTGTATCTACTGTTCACAGCGCTGTCTTGTCCTCTTGAACCACTGGACTTAGTTCTAAACCTCCCCCTTAAAAACTAAAAACACTGATGTGTTCTCTTTCCCGTCTTTCTTTTTCACTCTTCACATTTCCGCCCTCTCCTTGTCACTGTCTCACCACCACCCCCTCTCTCTCCCCCTGTACTAACCTCTCTGCTGTCTGTCTGTGTGTGTTTCCTGGTTTAGCGGTACAGCAGACAACTCTCCTACTGAAGACGTGTGTCAGTCTCCCCCTCAGCCCAGCTCTGATGCATAGAGGTACTGTCTGTCTCCCAGGACACTCCTAGAACCACTATCTAGAACCATACAGCCAGCCTTGCCTGGACACGCAATAACACCAACTATAGAATAAGCCATGACACCTAGAACAGACACATAAAACCCCACCCTGACACTAATCAGGGGCGTACGAAGACAATTTCCTACATTCTTAATTCTCTATCAACTGCTAAGTTAATTAGGGTCTTTCCATTTCTATTCCTTTCTAACAGCAGGCTTGGGAATGGTGTTTGATCTATCTGCTCTGTTTCTATGGCTGTACCTGAGCTCTGCATGTCTGTGGCTACTCTCTACAGTCAACCTAACTATCAATACTCATCTGTTCCTTACTGTGTACCAGCTCTTTATAAAATACATTTGTTTTATTGATTGAGATACACAGGAGTGAGTTTTCACATTAGAATAAAGCTGGATTATGTACATTGTTTTGACAGTCATTAGGTCTTTGCAAAATAACCATCAGAGCTATGGAAGACTCAATCCAACACAACAGAAGCCAATTCATTTCATTAACAGACCTCTCTCTCCTGAACAAGTGTTCAAATATATTTCTAAGTGAAAAAACGATCACCACTGCACAAGACTTCCGTCCTCGTCATTCCTGATTCATAAAAATCATGTCCTCTCTCTTTACCTCTTTCTTTTTCGCTCTTTCTCTCCCCTCCCTTTGTCTTTCCTGTTCTATCACTCCTTCCCTTTTGTTCCCCATCTCTGTGTCGCTCTCTCCCCTTCTGCAGGTCATTCAGTGATAGCTGTTTCCCCAGCAGTCCTCTGTGTTCAGAGCTGGCAGACGTCCAGTGGTACGGACACGACAAGGCCAAACCCGGAACCCTGGTCTGACCTACTGACTAGCAACCAACGCCTAGTGATCCTCAATGGCCCCCCATAAATGATCCATACCATCCTGCAACCCCACCAAACTGTGAGCCTGACTAGATTGGCCTTAACAAGGGCAGAACCCCCCCCCACCCTTTTATACCTCGGCTTGACTGACTGGGTTCTGGGTTTTACACGGCCGGCTTGGTAAAACAGCGCCTCTGAGTGATTCTGAACTTTAAGCCTGCTCCAGTCTGAGCCCTAGAGAAACCCTGAATATTCCCCGGAGGAGGAGCGAACACACGCACCGCGGGCCCAGGTCCGACTGCACTCAGCTGCAACACCCTGACCCGGTCCAGTGTCTTGCCAGGCAGTCTAGAGGATACCTATGGGATTCAAGCCCTTCCGTGTGTTTCGGCTCGTGTTCTGGAAATGTCTTTGAATGTGTGCTCTAGATCTGCTAGGTTCTATCCAATGTTCATGTTCTTTCTCTGGTGATTTTGTTACAAAAAAAAGAAAACTTCACTGGAGAGATTCACATTCAACTTTTTTCTGAAAAACAGAATATTATTCACCTTTTCAGAAAACTGCAGATTGGAACTATATTAAAAACTATTATTTGTCTAAAGAAGAAACATAATTCCCCACAATTTTAATGCCAATCCAACCTCCCATCTGCCACAACCAAAGATCCACCCGACTGACCAACGGCACTAGTTCTACGGACCCACTAGGAACACTGCTTTATCACACTGGGAATCCTCAGAGGAACTGAACAACTGCACCTACTGGGATGTGAGAGAGCTGAACTGGAAGTGAACTCAACTCTGGTACTGGGACTATAAGCCCTGCCGCTGAGCGGCTCTGGGCCGGGCCGTATTCCTGGTGGCTGGGGTGACTCTGCTCTGACATGGGGCTCGGTGCCAGACCAGACACAGACTGGGACAGAGGCTGCAAAGTCTTATTCAGGGTTGCTGGTAATCTCTCGCCATTGTTTTGAGTTGGTGATGGGTGAGACTCTGAATGTGTAGCAGTTTTGGGTTGAATTGGAAGACCACTTACGTTCTATTTGCAGGCGCTCTCTGGTCCATTTCATCTGGCTGCAGCCATTATGTTGACTTCCTGGTGAGGAATGAAAGCGAATTATTATTAGGGTTGTGTGTACATTTCACTCCTGTCTCTCTCGGTCTCTGGAAATCATGGCTGAATGCTGTGGAGGTGCTGTCCATCACAAAGCTGTAGCTTGAACATCCAGAGAGCGATCTTCGTGATAGTTGAGCAGAGCGTTGAGTTGGTGAGATGCTAAACACTTATCTAGGCATTGTAGTAGGTGTTGGGATAACTGATATCTGACTGTCTGTTCAGCCCTGGGTTAAAAAACAGGACACAACCCATGTTTAAGGACTGTCTGTGTGTGTCTGTAAAGTCTCACTGTTCGTCCAACCCAATCATTGGTCATTGTCTCAGACAGCAGTGTAGAATATATTGTGGTGCAATTGAGATCAGGCATGAAGTCTGTAAACCTTTCCAGGGTCCTTGTTTGTACAGGTCACTATCTCAGGCTATACTGTCTCTGCCTAACATCTCTCCTAGCACTGGTCAATACACACAAACACACACGCACACGCACACAGCTTGTGTAGACACGCACACATTTACTACTCTGCTGTGCCATTTTTGTTGGTGCTTAAGGTATGTACTGTAATCTAGCACTGAAAACAGACACTCACTAAAGCAACACACTACAGTTCAGAACCACAGGTCCTAGTCTTGTTGAGGAACTGCTGTATAAAGAATCTGTTTCCCATAACCAATCGGAAAAGCAGGGAGAGGTCTATACACCAATCAGAACAGCAGGGAGAGGTCAGAGAGCTGGATCAATTGTGAGTTTTTGACTACCAGAACACACGCAGTAACATACAAGGTACAAAGACAGAAGCCTAAAATTGAGTTCTGCTCTGGACATGTTGATACACACAGCAAAGGAAATTACAATCATCTACATAAAACACAGAAAGACAGTAATAGACTTGATAGCAATGAAAACACACGCGCATCTAGTATAGAAATGATATCACCCCTCAAACAAACAGGGTGTTTATATAATAGTGCTTTTATTACTGTAGGTGTGTTCATCAACAAACGGAATTATTACCTTGGCTTCATAATAGATGCCGTCAGTGTATCCCACGGTAACAGGGCTGTGACACAGAGAGAATGTGAAGCCATACCCATGAACCGTCACATTTATGGTGAAATGGGTACTATAGATTCCACATACATCACGTTTACATAAACCAACCTAACTTACAGACTCTTGCCACAAACAAATTCTTAAACAGGTATTTTAAAGCACACCTGGATTTGTACCAGGAAAATAAATCTCTGCCTAATGTCTCTGTAATACTGTAGGCCTACGCGTGGACAGTATTGCGTGTATGAAAAAATAAGCAAATAATCACAGTCCCCTCTCACATGTCTTCACTGTGCTTTGTACAGGCTCATATCCCCTCTTGAATTTCAAAAAAGATCTAAAAACACTGTGTGAAGTTGAATTTGCACTGAAGAGCAGGTTGGACAGGTATCTCCTTGGTTATGGCCCCAACCCTGTCCGTTCCTCTAAACGATCCCCCTCTGCTAGACCTCTGCTGGCTTACAACATTCCATGCATGCTCTGTGGTTCCTTAAACAAACGTTAGCAGACCGACCCAAAACCTGACCAGTCCAGCTGTAAGCACCTCTCCTCCCTACCTTCACTTTCTAGACAGAGAAGCATCCCTGTATCCATGACAAAGCCTCCCACAACCTCCAGTTTGTCCCGACCCCTGTGGTAATCTCTGACCTCTGAGCCCAATGTGACGCTATGTGTTGTACCCCTTCTCTATAACCATCCTACACCCATGCTGTCTTGTCCATAGAAACAGAATACATTTTTATAATTAAACAAGATTAACTCTTTTATCAAGCTCTTTCCTGTACGTTACTGTCCGGAGGGACAATGTAAGCCTATGTGGGGTTTTTAACATTCACTGCTGTTTTAACCACATTCCTTTTTCTATGAACCAGTATTAGTTGTCTCTTTGGTTTTTCTAAGTTCCGACATGGTAACAGTCATTGCAGGTGCTACACAATGACCAGTTGCTGCTCTGCCGCAGATCGGCTGTCCTCATTGTTGTCAATAGTTTTAATGCCGTTTGCAGTGCAGAGTAAAACAAGCGTTTGCACCAGTTCAGTAGGTCACCCCTCCACCAAACCATAGAGCATGTTACATGATTTTATTGGTTCTCTTCAACTGTAACCTGACACTAATGGGGTTGTAGAAAAAACAATGTGGAATTGACAAAAAAAAATGTTAAATTTCACAGTTAATTTATTCTTTTTTTCTATTAAGAATTTGTATAGTAACTTTACATTTTTCCAAAACGTGTTGTTGGCAACTGATGATGAATTTTCCAGATGAAAAGACATGTTGGTTCTTGAGAGTATGAAAATAAATTATTGCTGAATGTTCTCAAGATGGAGTCCTGTCTCTTCTCTGTTTAGCCTTTTATATGTGACGGCGTAGGCGTTTAGGCATCATAAACACAAACACAATTTCATAAACACAAAGTCATTTCCTACACCTCTACTTCCTGTCCTGTGCTCTGGTAAATACGGATCGTCTCAAGTAAATGCCTGTCTAGTTATGTGCATCTCACATAACAAACACTTTTCATACATTTTCGCAGAAGGTATTTGAGTGGAGAGTTGAAAAGAGCCCTGCTGTGCTTCTCACTACGCTGGTGGTCTCCATGCCAACAGGGCATTACAGTGGGAGTCAGCTGAGACGCTCTCATCAAGCAGCTGGCATCACTGACTCATCACTGACTCATCACTGGCTCATCACTTCCTCTGTCCCAGACACATTGAGCCTGGTCGTACAGCCGGACCTCTTCTGCCCCTCAGTCACTTCCCAGACAACGAATGGTCTGCGAGAACAGAGGCAACATCCTGTGGGGGGGTCATTCCTTAGTACAATGGGCTTCTGTCGTTACCGGCCACAACGGTACAGGTAAACCTAAAGATCTCAGCTGCGGACAAGTTTCCAACATCTGTTTTAACTGCTGACTATTTTGACGGCTGATAATGTATTCTGGTCTCATGAGTTGCCAAGTAAAAATGTTAACCATGTATGTCCTGATTGGTCTTTTGGGACGTTGGGGTAAAGGTTTGTCTGTTTGGTATTTTAGGGGTTTGGGTAAAGGGTGTGTCTTTTTGGTCTTTTGGGGGATTGGAGTAAAGGGTGTGTCAGCTTGGTCCCCCCACAATACAGACTACGTCTCCTCCTCCATACATTCTATGCCCCCCTCCACAGTACACCCTATGCTCCTGTCACAATACACATTTTCCTAACATCAATACTACACTCTCTCTGTCCTCCCCAACTATACTGCCTGTCTCTGCTCAAATGATTTTCCTTCCTGCTGGTGTTCCGATAGCTGTGGTGTTAGTCCTGAGACAGCTGGAAGCTGTTAGCTCGGCATGCCGTGAGAAACTAGTGCCTCTCCCTCACTTTATTTAGGAAAACTTTAGGAATGGTGTGTGTGTGTATGCAGTGCATTTGTGTGAATTACCTGGGGACCCTCTATCACCACTCAAATGGACCAGAACCTCCTTCGCTTTCTGCATCACATTGTGTGTGTGTGTGTGTGTTTGTGT
>JACXGJ010011503.1:0-19693 GCA_016801105.1 Esox niger | reverse complement strand
TCAGTGTTGGGTGGACGTCCCCGTTGGGTGGACGTCAGTGTTGGGTGGACGTCAGTGTTGGGTGGACGTCCCCGTTGGGTGGACGTCCCCGTTGGGTGGACGTCCCCGTTGGGTGGACGTCAGTGTTGGGTGGACGTCAGTGTTGGGTGGACGTCCCTGTTATGTGGACGTCCCCGTTGGGTGGACGTCAGTGTTGGGTGGACGTCCCCGTTGGGTGGACGTCCCCGTTGGGTGGACGTCCCCGTTGGGTGGACGTCCCCGTTGGATGGACGTCAGTGTTGGGTGGACGTCCCCGTTGGGTGGACGTCAGTGTTGGGTGGACGTCCCTGTTATGTGGACGTCCCCGTTGGGTGGACGTCAGTGTTGGGTGGACGTCCCCGTTGGGTGGACGTCCCTGTTATGTGGACGTCCCCGTTGGGTGGACGTCAGTGTATGCATCACACTAACTTGGAGGGAGGGAGGGGGGAGGGTTACAGGAGGAGTGAGACAGAGAAAGAGGAGGTCATAAGGGGTGGTTAGTATCGGCCAATCAGGCACCTTGGTGGAAATGACTGCTCGTGTCCTCGGTGCAGTTGATCCCCAGCTGGCCACCGGGGGGGTCCACTCAATGGGAAACACATGCAGGGGCGCCGGGCCGCTGCTCTCAGCCCCACTGGGGAGCCTCCCTGGCTTCTACTGGGGCGTGTGTTTGGGCAGGAAGGGGGTGGAGGAGGGGGTGGCTGAGGTCAACACAACCGCGCCATCATTTTACTGGAGGGGGGGGGTCTGCCCCTATAAAACCTGAAGTACCCCAGTGGGGACCATTCCATTTCATTCAGCTTGTGTGTCTGTAAGAGTTTGTCTATAAGTCCTCGGGGCTTTTTCTGGGTTTCATGTCGGATGAGCTATCAGTGTCATCGTCCGCTAGATGGATGATGTGCCCAGTAGATGTCTACAGCTCTTGAGCGAGACTCGTGTGGCCTGGCTCGTGTTCCAGGGTTAGGGTAAAAGGTCAAATTAGCGGATGTGAAAGGTCACGAGCAACAGCCGTCACCAGAACCTTTGACCATAACCCTTCAAACGTGCATGTGAGAGTTAAATCCCCCCCCCCACACACACACACACACACACACACACACACACGCACACACGCACACACACACACACTGGCTTATTCAATGCACTGCCAAGGAGTTTGCTTTGAAAAATAATGGCAACCATCCATTCAAGCCAATAAAGCACCTATTGAATTGAATTATGTTACACTCACACACAAACACACACAAACCCCAACAAAGACTTCATCCCTGTTGCCAGCCTCAGAACCAGTCTGAACGGAACAGAGGGAACGATTGTTTTTCTTTCCGCCTAATCGAAGTACACCTCAGGTGCCAAACAGTTCACTTGGGCTTTTATTGCTGTTAATCTCTCATCTCGGATCTGTGTGTGTGTGTGGAGCTTATCTCTCTGATCTGTTACAGGGAGCGGGCGGCAGCTTTACAAGAATGTTCCGTTCCTCACCGTTCCATATAGGAGACTGTGGATGTCACTGGCAGACGGAGGGGTGAAGCCGAGGCCAAGGCCCCCGCCCCAAATGCTGCCCTCGTCTCAACCACTGACGTCGGCGGTCCAGGGACACGTGCCCAGAGGGAGGCACCTCGCCGAGGGATGCTGGGGCGTGCAGGGTGAGTGTGGTGCAGGGATAAGAGCATTATGCCCGGGAATACTCTGACACGGATTTGTTTGGCAGAACAATACGGCAGGCAAAGGCTCAGCGACGTACAGGTCCGGTGATGCCGTGACGACAGAGTGTACCGGTGGATTGTTAGGCTGAGCAGTTTGGCTGGAGGCCGTGTGAAGGAAATCCCTTCTTGATCCAGATGGATTAAGAAGTGAGCGGACTAAGGTTTGGGCTTGGATAATCTTGCTTTGTCAAATGACGTCATGGTTATCAAACACGACGGTTGGTTACTCTGATTGGTCGGTTGGTTTAGTGGTCAGTTGGTTTGTTTTTAAACCATAATTGATTACTTTGTGCATTTATTGATGATTGAATGAATGTATTGATCGCTTCATCTATATTGACTGATTCAATAATTAAGTAAAATATGGACTGATTATATGGATAGTTAATAATAGCATTAACTAAGTTATAATATTCTTGACCAAAGGAAAATTTGGTCTAGAACCGCCAAGTTCCCTGTGGGCATTGTTTATTGGTCAATAAGCTGAGAATCCCGTAAACGTTGGGCTGGTTTTGCAGAACTACCCAACCACAAACATCAATAACTAACAGTCTGTTGTCACTTGAAAACATTTCAAAATAACTTATGTTTGGCAACACCTGGTTGGCATTTCAAAACACAAAGAGTGAGCAAGGGCAGTTGTACTGCTAAGGGTTGTTATGTTCCAAACGCCACTTTATTCCCTATACTGAATAACTACCTACAATTCCTGTTGTGCTTGGTTAAAGACGTGCCCTGTGTAGATAGCCTGGGGAGCTGTTTGGGAACAGCCTATCGTTCAGAATGTTTCAGCAGTTTCAAGATGGTCAAGATGTATTCCAACGTTCTCTGTGAAGATTGCATTCCCAATACATTTTGTATTCGTCAGATTCCTCTGACCTTACCTTTGAATGGTGCATGTCTAACCGGCAGGACCGACATGGCTGTTAAAGGCTGAAAAACAGGGGGAACTATCTTACCTGACACTGAGCAATCAGGTTAAGCTGAAACCTACACAAAAGAGACAGACCTTTAGAGACAGACCTCATACGGAGACAGACCTTTAGAGACAGACCTCATACGGAGACAGACCTCATATGGAGACAGACCTCATATGGAGACAGACCTTTAGAGACAGACCTCATATGGAGACAGACCTTTAGAGACAGACCTCATATGGAGACAGACCTTTAGAGACAGACCTCATATGGAGACAAACCTCATATGGAGACAGACCTCATATGGAGACAGACCTTCAGAGACAGACCTCATATGGAGACAGACCTCATATGGAGACAGACCTTTAGAGACAGACCTCATATGGAGACAGACCTCATATGGAGACAGACCTCATATGGAGACAGACCTCCATTCTGTTGAATCCAAAATCAACCCCTACCCCTTCATTGATGTAAAAATATGCGTGACATAACGGTTGTCATGGAGTCTGGGGTGGGTGTGTTCGGGTTACATGGCAGCAGTCAGAGGGCGTACAAATCTGACAGCTCTATAGTTGACAGGGTGCTATAGCAGAACACAGAGCTAATACTTGCCCTCCAGTTCCTGATCTCAGGACAGTATTTGAGGCGTTGCTTGAATGTGGCTAGCACAGGAGATAAATGCTATCAAGGTGGGCTTGCAGTGAGGACAACTACTTCTCTGAATTTTGTGTGGGGAGCTTTCTGGCACCCAGAACTGCTGAGGCAGCGCCAAAATGGTTGTCACACAGAATGGAGGAGGTCTACCTGCTTTCTGGCACCCAGAGCTGCTGAGGCATCACCAAAATGGTTGTCACACAGAATGGAGGAGGTCTACCTGCTTTCTGGCACCCAGAGCTGCTGAGGCATCACCAAAATGGTTGTCACACAGAATGGAGGAGGTCTACCTGCTTTCTGGCACCCAGAGCTGCTGAGGCATCACCAAAATGGTTGTCACACAGAATGGAGGAGGTCTACCTGCTTTAAGGTCAGATGTACACAAGACCTGCCTTCTATAAGCTCATCAGGAGGCTGAAACACCATTCTGCACCATCTGCCAACCTCTATTAGCTCAAGAACCCACTTCATCATCAGAAGATACAACATTTTATGACTAAGTCATTTCTATGTATCATTTTGCATAGAAAATAAAATTGATTTGTATCGAAGATATATCTTTAGTTTCTTTAGACTTAAACTGTACATTAACTTTTTGAAAACCGTTTTAGGACTCCATAGGGAGGAGTTCCAGGCATGTCCAGATGGGAGGAGACCTCGGGGTAGCCCCAGGACTAGGTGGAGAGATTATAACACTTGCCTGGGAACCCCTTGGGATCCCCCATTCACAGCTGGCTAATGTGGCTCGGGAAAGGGAAGTTTGGGGTCCCCTGCTGGAGCTGCTGCCCCCGCGACCCAATACCGGAAAAGATGAAGATGATGATGATTTTACTTGAAATGATGTAAAGAGATTGTAGTGTCCCTCCTTTAGATCAGTCTTTAGGGGCACATCGGTAGTCTGAACAGAATACTCCTGACACGCCTAGTACCTATCAACATTGTTCAATCATTGTTTATTTTCCAATCATCATTTTTGGAAGTGTGTGACAACCCAGATGGTGTAACAGTAATACATTGTGATTTTCAACTGTAACGGTATATTTCATCGCTGGAGCGTGTTCAAATTATGCCTGTAATAGTGTTGGTCAAAGAGTGCTTTAATAAAATCTAGGATTTAAAGATCCCAAAGTTTGCCATTTTGCAGAGTGGGGTATGAATACAGTTAAATTACGATGTTGAGAAGTATGTGTGTATTTGTAAGGAGATGCTGATTTTTCGCTAGGCTACCGGTGTTACACTGACAGAGATGCTCAGGCTACACCAGGCTAGGCTAGGCAACCAGACTTTGACTGAGGAGATGCTCAGTATGTGTTATGCTAGGCTACCTATGACAGAGAAAGTGCTTAGGGTAATCTATGCCAGGCTAGGCTACCTCACGCTGACCGAGGAGGTGATGAAGCTACGCTACGCTACAATAACTGACTGAGACTCACTGAGGAGACTGTGGCTTTGCTGGCTACACTAAACCTCACTAGCCACCATCATGACAGTCCAGTGAAGCTGATTCAGCTTGCCTCAGCTTGCTCTGATATCACCGACTCCTGACGCTACAGAGATGACAACAGGGTCAAAGGTCAGTAGCCTGGAGGGGAAAAACAGATGGAGAAAGCTAGTGGGAGTCCGCCAAGCCAGGAGGCCTGGTGTACAGCTGCAGACAGTCAGACAGAGGAAGGAGGAGAGTGAGAGAGACAAAAACAGACAGAGAGAGAGAGATAGAAATAAGCAAGTGAGACAGAGAGTCCGAGAGAGAATGACAGAGAGGGATCATCTGAGGATATCCATGCCAGATGCGAAAGCTCACAGAAACTGTGAAAATAGAGATGTTCTGTCTACTCCCCAGCAATGTTTGTGACTTATCCCGCTTGAGGAACGGAAAGCTTGAGTTCGAGAAAAAATACTTAAAAAGTCGCATATAATCTCAAACCTGAGATGGACCTGTGACTGAAATGAGGCCATGTGATTGGTCAGGAAATGATTCCATGTTCCATGCAGGGAGAGACGGCTTTGGGTCTGCGTACATACACCACATACACATTGCTCTGCAGGGTCTGGAATCGGATCAAGGAAAATAACAGAAGAACAGAAACAGAACCAGAAGGAAAGTGATCTCTATTGTTTCAGAACAGAACCATCATTTTCAGTGCATGTGAACTGGTTAACGACGTTCTTTGACATTCGGATATCAATTCATTTTTTGTGTGTTTGATCATTTCAGAACTAAATTTGGCTGATACTAACAGTAGGAGGAAACCTTTTTTGGTGAGGGGGCTGGTTCCAACGCTTGCTACACACACTGCTCATAAGCAAGTAGCTGAGAAGCAAAACCTCTTGCGAGTCGCTTCTAGTCCACGTTTTGTGGTCTTTAAGAATTGGCCTGCTTGCTCCTGCTGGCTGTATAAAAGCAGTTGGCTAATATTAGACTGCTAATGTTAGCTAGCATGCTAAATTTAGCCATTGTGGCAACAACAAAGTGAATGCAGATCAATCACACAATAAACCCTTCCAATACACTTCAAATTAAAAATGTTGGCGAATATTATTTGTTGAGGCTAGAGCCGTACTATAATCCAAAATGGACTTGTTCCCTCTCCCCTCAGAAATGAGCCCTCCAATTTCATTTTTGCAGGCACTCCCACCATTTGCAGAAGTGTCCTAAAGATGTGGAAGTGAAATTAATTCTGGGTGTAGGGTGACAGTACAGTGGCCCCTTTAAGTGAGTGTACAGCGACTCATTCTTTTAAAGCAAGGAGAAATCCCACAACACCAGAATATTTATGAGCTTGCGCAATTCCCACAAAATAATGGATTGCATGCAAAAATTATATGACACATGCAATTGTTTATGCCTGATTTCTTAACTAGACATGTCAGTATAAAAAACTCACAAATTAAATATATAATTCTTATTGAAGTTGATTTGTATTGAATTGACAGGCATGATTTGTTCATTTCAACTTAATGCTTGTTTTATCAGTATGCAAATGACATACAGGGAACATTCAGCCTGATCTAATCTCAGGGTAGCTGTCAGCGTCTCGCTGGAATGAAGTCAGTCTTCTGAAACCAATGTTGAATTCCAAATCAACCACCAACTTAATTGAATTAAAATAATGTTGAATCCTAAATTGACCTACCCTGTCAGAGTTTTTTTAGCAAATGAAAATGGAGGGCACTCCGGTCAAGTGTGTAGGGCCACAGTGCTTATGTGGGATCTACAGGAAAACACTTTGATTTCATAAATCAAGGCTCCGTCGTCCATGTTGTCTTTGAATCGCATTAACACATGCGAATCATTTTAAATACTTTACACCGTTAATTTGTCGCCACCATCCAATAAGAGCATGACTTTAGTGGATCATGCTACTATAAGTATATTTATTGATTATTATTATGTTGTATTTTATATTTCTCTTCTTGATTTATTTAGTTAATAATGTATATCTTTTACCAATTGAAATGAAAGTTCTAGTGCCGTCAGAGGAATCACCTCTGTGTAAATGTAACAATCTGCTGATGATGGATCTGACTGTTTTGATTCTATTGCATTATTTCTATTTTCAATGTAAAGCACATTGAATGGCTTCTATGTATGAATTGTGCTATATACAGTGGGGCGAAAAAGTATTTAGTCAGCTGCCAATTGTGCAAGTTCTCCCACTGAAAAAGATGAGAGAGGCCTGTAATTTTCATCATAGGCACACTTCAACTATGAGACACAAAATGAAAAAACAAAATCCAGAAAATCACATTGAAGGATTTATAATGAATTTATTGGTAAATTATGGTGGAAAATAAGTATTTGGTCAGTAACAAAAGTTAATCTCTATACTTTGTTATATACCCTTAATTGGCAATGACAGAGGTCAAACATTTTCTGTAAGTCTTCACAAGGTTATCACACACTGTTGCTGGTATTTTGGCCCATTCCTCCATGCAGATCTCCTCTAGAGCAGGGATGTTTTGGGGCTGTCACTGGGCAACATGGACTTTCAACTCCCTCCAAAGATTTTCTATGGAGTTGAGATCTGGTGGCTGGCTAGGCCACTCCAGGACCTTGAAATGCTTTTTACGAAGCCACTCCTTCGTTGCCCGGGCGGTGTGTTTGGGATCATTGTCAGGCTGAAAGTCCCAGCCACGTTTCATCTTCAATGCCCTTGCTGATGGAATGAGGTTTTCACTCAAAATCTCACGACACATGGCCCCATTCATTCTTTCCTTTACACAGATCAGTCGTCCGGGTCCCTTTGCAGAAAAACAGCCCCAAAGCATGAGGTTTCCACCCCCATGCTTCACAGTAGGTATGGTGTTCTTTGGATGCAACTCAGCATTCTTTCTCCTCCAAACATGACGAGTTGAGTTTTTACCAAAAAGTTATATTTTGGTTTCATCTGATCATATGACATTCTCCCAATCCTCTTCTGGATCATCCAAATGCTCTCTAGCAAACCTCAGACGGGCCTGGACATGTACTGGCTCAAGCAGGGGGACACGTCTGGCACTGCAGGATTTGAGTCCCTGGCGGCGTAGTGTGTTACTGATGGTAGCCTTTGGTACTTTGGTCCCAGCTCTCTGCAGGTCATTCACTAGGTCCCCCCGTGTGGTTCTGGGATTTTTGCTCACCGTTCGTGTGATCATTTTTATCCCACGGGGTGAGATCTTGCGTGGAGCCCCGGATCGAGGGAGATTATCAGTGGTCTTGTATGTCTTCCATTTTCTTATAATTGCTCCCACAGTTGATTTCTTCACACCGAGATGCTTACCTATTGCAGATTCAGTCTTCCCATCCTGGTGCAGGTCTACAATTTTGTTTCTGGTGTCCTTCGATAGCTCTTTGGTCTTGGCCATAGTGGAGTTTGGAGTTTGACTGTTTGAGGTTGTGGACAGGTGTCTTTTATACTGATAACAAGTTCAAACAGGTGCCATTAATACAGGTAATGAGTGGAGGACAGAGGAGCCTCTTAAAGAAGAAGTTACAGGTCTGTGAGAGCCAGAAATCTTGCTTGTTTGTAAGTGACCAAATACTTACTTTACCGAGGAATTTACCAATAAATTCATAAGAAATCCTACAATGTGATTCTCTAGATTTTTTTCTTCTCATTATGTCTCTTATAGTTGAAGTGTACCTATGATGATAAGTTACAGGCCTCTCTCATCTTTTTAAGTGGGAGAACTTGCACAATTGGTGGCTGACTAAATACTTTTTTGCCCCACTGTAAATAAACGTGCTTTCTACCAATAACTTTATTGGTGGTTGACTTGACCTGAGCGCTTCACTGGCATTTCTTTCAATATATCACTGGAGAGTTTGCATTCATGTCGTGTTTAATTGGCACTAGTTTACCAACAGACTAAATTAGCGTTAGTAGGCTACACAATGTTTTGTGCAATGGATGTGAAGAAATGGGAATATTTCTCCTTGTGTCTCACTACAAAAACCCATTAAACGAAAATGCTAGCCATGTCTAGCCTAGCTCTGTTGCAACAAGCCACCTGCTAACACTTTGCTTGTGGTTAGTTGCCATTATTTAATATTTTTGCTAATCTGAGCTAAGCATGAATGTTTTCACCAAAGCCAATTCTCAGAGTGAAATTCGAAAAAAACTGTGCTCTGCATGAATTAAAGATGTAGCCTGATTTAATGTTGGCATATAACATATCTAGCTACCATGGCATACAGTATGCCATTGCCAATTCGAGTAGCCTACCTCATGCATTAGGCTGATTTTTTTACATAATGAAGATACTTTATAAATAAACATATAAAGAAGAAAAAGCTAAAACATTTATAATCATATCAGGTGGTGATGAAGCTAGGGAACAGAAATGTCATATATTTTTTCAAAACAAAAAAGATATAATAGCCTCATGTCTATACTGACACCTGGTATCTGTATATCCTGAACAAATCCTCTTTTACCACCAGCCGTTTAAATAGTTAATTGGCCAATCGTGAATGACATTGAAACAGTTAAATGTTTCGAACTAAGTTTACCTCCACCACAAATAACGTCTATGTCTGCCGTTTGACACTGTCCATTTTAACAGCGTATCAGCCAGTAATAAGCTTTACCGTTATGTACTAACTTACTGGAATAGTCATATAAAATTATAGAAATTGTTAGCAAATCTGCCGAAGCTATTTAATTTCACAGCATAAGAAGCATATTTTTTTCTTTCATGGCAAAATAATGTAATTTTTTTCTTTCATTAGTGAACTACATTTATACAGTAACTATCAGTAAAGGCGACGATACCACACTTTTTCATCAAGAGAAAAGACGAGAGAATCGTGGAATCTACCAGAAATAATGAATAAACGTTGTTGCTCTCAAAAGATTCAAATGTAGGTCCTCCATATGAGTGGCACTGTCTTTAACCACTACGTGACGACATTACATGTTACAGCAGTCGCTAGACTCCATTGAGGGTGGTGTTAAACTGACTAACGTTTTCTTTTGTGTTAAACTGACAAAAGTTTTCCTCCACCACAAATAGCATCTATGAACTTTATGCCGTTTGCCACTGGCCGTTTTAACAGCTTATCAGCCAGTAATAGGCTTACTAGTATCTACTAACTTCTTAGGAATAATCATAAGAATAGAGCAATTGCTAGCGATACTGAAGATGAACTATTCCATGCCAGAAACAATCGCAATATAACCATATACAGTTTCAGGTTTCGGTTTAAGCCAGCAAAGTTTTCGTCAATGCAAAATCATTCACAATGCGTACTTCACTTTGCGGAGATACAAACTCAGGACCTATAGTTCACAAGTTTGCTTCTCCAACCACTTCGCAATTTAACAAGGGGTAATCAAGTCAATCAGTCAGTCACTCAGTAAGAGAGTGGTCCCGCAAAAAGCCCTTAATTGATTTTCCCAGGGTCAGATGTTTATGTATCTGCATCCAGTATAAAAGAACTTGAAGGTAATGTCGCAAGCCAGTGCCTAATATTCCCCTAATGAGAGACAGCCCACAGGAACCGCCTGCAATGTGCCATTCCTATGAACTACCAATCATTGCGCCAACATCAGTTGGCCACTCCCACCAAAATGACCCCAGAGCCACGAGTTTGTCTGAATACTCAAACGTTTCGTGGACTGTCCAGCTGGATCTCCTGCCTAGATTCACAGCCACTATATCCATTAAGAGGAGTTTGTCAACACCGTAACATCCTCACCATTACATAGACAATCACCTAGTTACTGTAGCACTGAACCCTGTTGTGTTTCACATTATGGTGCAATCACTATTATGGTGCAAGGTAGATATCGGCCTGCCAAATATGCTTGGGGGGGATAGTTGGTGCCTCATTTGCCTTCTGCAGAAGCATCAGACTCCTCTCCCAAACCGCCCCTCCAGCCCCCCCTGAGTTACTTCAATAATTTGCCACTTTGGCGTTTCATGTGGTTAAAGCCGCACTTCATTCTGCTGCTGCTCCTCCCTCCTGGCTTAATTAGAGACGTGTTCTATCTGTCATCTTACCTGTCTAAGCCTAATTTACCTGTAACCAACCACCACAGGCTCTCTGTTTGGACAGATTCATAATCACCTGAGAACAGGGCCGCTGCTTGGACCTGCTCCAATGCGTTGCTGGGGAGACGCTCATGGGGGAGGTCCTAAATTACACACTATTCACTAAGCAGTGTTCTTTTGACCGTATTTCGGGGAATATGGTGCCTCTTGGGACTGAACATATTATTTTTATTGATCACATTCCTAAGAGGGTTGCAGATGATTAGGGCTTTGATGGATGGGGCAGTTTATCTGTTTTGTCTCAGTGGTTTTTCAGTTTATTATTTTATAAGAGACATTTATTCAGCTCAATTATGGTTTTGGTCTGACCAGATATTTTGGTTATAGGGGTAATAGAAAATACCAATTTATTACAAACCACAGATTTGTGTAGTGAAGCTGTGTAATTTGTTTCGGATCAGATATATCTTGTAGCATGTGAAAAGAATACACAGTCTAAAGTCTCAGAGGGTTTTTTCAAAAGTATTAAACAACATAACAACAAGTACTAAACACACACAGATTTCAAAACATGGACTGATTATATGGATTTGCATTGCAGAAGCTTTAAAATGAGTAGCTGGTTTAATGCTGAATCATGATCCATGATACCCATACAGGGCAGGATTAACACTCCACCGCCTGCCTCCCTGCCTCCCTGCCTCCCTGCCTGGATGCAGTAAATGGTAAAGGGCCAGCAATGGAGGAGTGAGATTAACCTTTACCCTCTGGCTGCTGCTATTCTCCAAACTGCAGGGATACAGCCCTGGCCTCTAAGAGCCAATAGGGACATGGCCCTGGCCTCTAAGAGCCAATAGGGACATGGCCCTGGCCTCTAAGAGCCAATAGGGACATGGCCCTGGCCTCTAAGAGCCAATAGGGATATGACCATGGCCTCTAAGAGCCAATAGGGACATGGCCCTGCCCTCTAAGAGCCAATAGGGACATGGCCATGGCCTCTAAGAGCCAATAGGGACATGATCCTGTCCTCTAAGAGCCAATAGGGACATGATCCTGTCCTCTAAGAGCCAATAGGGACAAGGCCATGGCATCTAAGAGCCAATAGGGAAATGGCCAAGGCATCTAAGAGCCAATAGGGACATGGTCCTGGCCTCTAAGAGCCAATAGGGACATGGCCCTTGCCTCTAAGAGCCAATAGGGACATGGCCCTGGCCTTTAAGAGCCAATAGGGACATGGCCCTGGCCTCTAAGAGCCAATAGGGACATGGCCCTGGCCTCTAAGAGCCAATAGGGACAAGGCCATGGCATCTAAGAGCCAATAGGGACATGTCCATGGCATCTAAGAGCCAATAGGGACATGGCCATGGCATCTAAGAGCCAATAGGGACATGGCCGAGGCATCTAAGAGCCAATAGGGACATGGCCCTTGCCTCTAGGAGCCAATAGGGACATGGCCCTGCTCTCTAAGAGCCAATAGGGACATGGCCCTGGCCTCTAAGAGCCAATAGGGACATGGCCCTGGCCTCTAAGAGCCAATAGGGACATGGTCCTGGCCTCTAAGAGCCAATAGGGACATGGCCCTGGCCTCTAAGAGCCAATAGGGACATGGTCCTGTCCTCTAAGAGCCAATAGGGACATGGCCATGGCATCTAAGAGCCAATAGGGACATGGCCCTGGCCTCTAAGAGCCAACAGGGACATGGCCATGGCATCTAAGAGCCAATAGGGACATGGCAGAGGCATCTAAGAGCCAATAGGGACATGGCCCTGGCCTCTAGGAGCCAATAGGGACATGGCCCTGCCCTCTAAGAGCCAATAGGGACATGGCCATGGCCTCTAAGAGCCAATAGGGACATGGCCCTGGCCTCTAAGAGCCAATAGGGGACATGGCCCTGGCCTCTAAGAGCCAATAGGGACATGGTCCTGTCCTCTAAGAGCCAATAGGGACATGGCCATGGCATCTAAGAGCCAATAGGGACATGGCCATGGCATCTAAGAGCCAATAGGGACATGGCCATGGCATCTAAGAGCCAATAGGGACATGGCCGAGGCATCTAAGAGCCAATAGGGACATGGCCCTGGCCTCTAGGAGCCAATAGGGACATGGCCCTGCTCTCTAAGAGCCAATAGGGACATGGCCATGGCCTCTAAGAGCCAATAGGGACATGGCCCTGGCCTCTAAGAGCCAATAGGGACATGGCCCTGGCCTCTAAGAGCCAATAGGGACATGGCCCTGGCCTCTAAGAGCCAATAGGGACATGGCCCTGACCTCTAAGAGCCAATAGGGACATGGCCCTGGCCTCTAAGAGCCAACAGGGACATGGCCCTGGCCTCTAAGAGCCAATAGGGACATGGCCCTGACCTCTAAGAGCCAACAGGGACATGGCCCTGGCCTCTAAGAGCCAACAGGGACATGGCCCTGGCCTCTAAGAGCCGATAGGGACATGGCCCTGGCCTCTAAGAGCCAATAGGGACATGGCCCTGACCTCTAAGAGCCAATAGGGACATGGCCCTGGCCTCTAAGAGCCAATATGGACATGGCCATCGCATCTAAGAGCCAATAGGGACATGGCCCTGGCCTCTAAGAGCCAATAGGGACATGGCCATCGCATCTAAGAGCCAATAGGGACATGGCCCTGGCATCTAAGAGCCAATAGGGACATGGCCCTGGCCTCTAAGAGCCAATAGGGACATGGCCATGGCATCTAAGAGCCAATAGGGACATGGCCATGGCCTCTAAGAGCCAATAGGGACATGGCCATGGCATCTAAGAGCCATGGCCATGGCATCTTGCACGGTAACGCCGCCAGCTGGGTGGATGTACTTTCACCCTCATTTTTCTCTGCGGTGTGGAAGCAAGTGTCTGCAAACCCCCATGTGTTCTCACTGCGTAACTAAGCAGCATCACAACAATGTATTGCAGTTTTATCACCTTGTTTTGTCACCATGAGTAATAATGGCCTGAATGTGTTTATGAAGACTTTCTCAGCCTCCCGAAGAAAAGACAATGTCTGAATTAGAGAATGTGTTAGTTCTGTTTCTGTCAGACAGTGTCTCCAGTACACTTCCATGGGATTCACACAACATTATAAATGTCAAAGTGAAACAGTACAATTCATGGAGTTCAGAAGTCCAGTTCATTCAACTTTGCATTGATATATACACAGTACAAACACGTATGCTTCTATATGTATTAGAAAATGTAAGCATTTAGGGACTTTCTAGAAAACACGACCCTTGTTGTGGCCAAATGAATGTTTGGATGGAAAACATAGCAGGCATGCACATCCGTGAATCAGCACAACGTCTCTGGTCATGTTATTAGGAAGTGGTTGCAACTTCCTCTTTCGTGTGTCTGTCACACACACACAGACACGGACTAACACACGCAGAGACGGACTAACACACGCAGAGACGGACTCACACACGCAGACAAACACGACTGACTGTCTCATGATGGGCAGAGCGTGAAGGGAAAAGATGCGACATCATTTTTACGGGCTTCGGCAGCATGACATGCTGATGCTGAAAACAGCTTGTGAGAACTAGCTAAATGAGGTGCTTATTTCCACGGATCCTTGTCAAAAGAGTTGCACTATCAAGGCAAGAAGGTAGCACTGGGGAGGCGGGCCAACGCACTGGGAAGCCTGACTACCTGGCAGCTCACAGGTGTGTTCTGAGGCCTAGACCCACCTGACTCCTGAGGGTTCCCTGGGCCCAGAACAGAAGAATCACCCATATCTCAGGACCAGTAGAACCAATGGCCGGTAGAATCACTCACATCTCATGGCCGGTTGAATCACACATCTCATGGCTGGTTGAATCAAACATCTCATGGCTGGTAGAATCACATCTCCTGAACTTTTGAATGAGCAGATGCTCTTATCACTGATGTGTAGTGAATGAGTAGGTCAGTTTTGGTACTGACCTGTGCTTTCCTCTAGGGACTGAACCCATAGACATGGCATTTTGAGCAAAATGCTCTACCAGCTGACGGTTTTAGAACCAGTGAGCTTCTGAAGGATTCCTGCACGAGTAACAGTGATGCCTACTAGCTGGATATATTTCTGCTGGTTTAAAAGAGTAACAGGGATATCAACCAGATGGATATATTCGTAGCGGTTTAACTTTGTAACAGTGATATCAACCAGATGGATATATTTGTAGCGGTTTAAAGGAGGAACAGTGAGCTCAACCCAGTGGATATATTCGTAGCGGTTTAATCTTGTAACAGTGAGATCAACTAGATGGATATATTCGTAGCAGTTTAAAGTGGTAATAGTGAGATCAACTAGATGGATATATTTGTAGCGATTTAAAGTTGTAACAGTGAGATCAACCAGATGGATATTTTAGTAGCGGTTTAATGTTGTAACAGTCTGATCAACTAGATGGATATATTCGTAGCGGTTTAACGTTGTAACAGTCTGATCAACTAGATGGATATATTCGTAGCGGTTTAACGTTGTAACAGTCTGATCAACTAGATGGATATATTCGTAGCGGTTTAACGTTGTAACAGTCTGATCAACAAGATGGATATATTCATAGCGGTTTAACGTTGTAACAGTCTGATCAACTAGATTGATATATTCGTAGTGGTTTAACGTTGTAACAGTCAGATCAACTAGATGGACATATTCGTAGTGGTTTAAAGGAGTAACAATGAGATCTGCTAGCTGGTATTACTGCAGATTGGTATGGCAATAATGTGACTCTACGTTTCCATGTGAATGATGAGGACCCCAGTATGAGTGGGAGAATGTCAGATACATGTTAGGAATTAGAACAGCTGTGTTACTATTAAGTGGGCGAATGAGAGGCACTGGGCAGCATAGGGGGATCCCTGTGACCTCAGGGGCTGTCTCATTCCTGGACACGGTTGCCCAACCACAGCTTAGCGGTGGATTTGATGAGGAAGGGCTTTGGCTGTACACTGGTTATTTAGTGGTGGGTGTTAGAAAGGAGAAACGTTATTGGTTTGTGCATTAGTCATGCTGATGTCAGGACCTCCACAATTACTTTCATTATATTTATTATTAGGAAGAACAAAGAACAACTTTGTTATCCAGGCAAATTGATATTGTCTTATGTAGTGTGGCAGAGGGTGAGTTCAAAGGTGAGTTCACACAATCTGTAAGATTACACAATGTTGTCCTTGACCCAGTCAGCACTCAGTGGATACGACAATAACTATGTTTCGGTTTGGTGTCCCTGCATTGTTCCTGAATGCACACCGTTTAGCATTTGTGGCAATCTCGTCCGAGTCAAGCACAAAAAGCACACGTGAACATCCATTACCCCAGGACCCTTTAACAGGCGACTATCTGGGCAGATAACTGTTCCCCTTGGATCTGGGAAGGGACACAGTTTAGCCTTTGACTCATATGATGAAGGGATTTGGGTATTTTCTCTCAGAAACGAGTGTCTCACTCATGTCCCCCTCATCCCAGTTGTCAAACATGTCACAAACAAACAGAGACATAAAAAAGACAGGTTCATCAAACTGGAGGATAACTGTCGTACAGGTTTCCCACATGCACTTATGAGAAAATGAGGTCACAGCCCTGGAAAGGGAAAAGAACAGGAGGAGTACATATTTCTTCACATGACTATATACACTTTCTGTCTTGGAATAAAAAAAATAAAAAAATAAGAGTGAGCTCTTTGTTCAGACCCAGGCCTTGACACAATCTGAACAACGACTTTTCAGAAAGGCCCATGAAATATGGTGCTACAGTCATCCATATGTTTCTTTTCAGTTCAGTAATATAAAAGACGCTCATATTCCGAGAGAATTACACAAACGAGTGTCTACTGTTTGGTTCTAGTACGCCATGTCACAATATAGTTAAAGCAGGACCCTGAGGCAGAGATGAAGGACAAATAAAGGATGGAACAGAGGCGGGAAAATCAAAACTAGGAAATGGTAGAAAAACTGGAAGGCAGGCAAAACCACTGACTGGTGGCAGGGATCGACGTAAACCAAGCACAAAAACACAATGACTGACAAAGTGCTGACAGAAGAGGACAAAGTAAATAGGGAGTTAACGAGGACCAACAAGACACAGGGGAAAACAAGGACAGGTACAAGGTGTGGATAAGAACACAAACCAAAACCAAACATGACAGGGCTACGTTCAAAACCAAACCAAAACAGAATGCCACGCGCCATGGGAATTGAACCCAATACACAAAATGTTTACATTGACACCCTGACTTCAGGAATGAACCCTTGATGCCTTGGTGTTGGATGTTTGTCTGGACTGTACGTTTGTTAATAATTTATTCATAGTTCCTGTTGAATAACATGTTGAAGCCTATACAGGCTTTGATGCTGTCATCCCTCTAACTAAAAGCAGCAGTCAACTCACTGTCTCTCTCTTATCTCTCCTTTATATCTATCTCTCTTTTCTCTTTCTTCACTCTGTTTCTTTCTCCATCACTCCCTCTTCCTCCTCCGACTCCCTTGTGAGGAGAAACCTCGAGATTCCATTCACTCCTTCTCAAATGCCTCCTTCTTCGGTGCTTTCCCCTCCCTCTCCTCTCTTCTCCCATCCTTCTCCCTCTTCCATCCCTTCACATTCCCTCCCTGGGTAACCCTCCCATTCACCAGAGGACCGACCCACCAAGCCATCCTTTCCCCCTGACAGCAGTGGGGGGCAGAGGGAGGCCATGTTGTCTGATAAGAGCCCAGAGGGGAGCAGGCCGTCTCTGAATAATGGAGCTTTTCTTTGAGCTGCTGTCTCTCTGTCCTCTTGAACCAGGACATGTGAGCATATAGAGGGCACCTACCCCATCCAACCAATCACTAACTTTGTTTTCCCGATCATGTAAAATTAATGTTTTGATGGGACAAAACCTCTCTTTTTCAAGTCTCTTATTGGGATAGTTCCTTCACCATGTCATTAAGACATGAAACGTGTTCTTACAGTCAGCAGCAGCCTGGGAGTTAATGGGTTAAATATCTTACCTCAGAACATCACCATGCTGGCTCAGAGATTAGAGTTAGCGGACATATTGTTTTACTGGCCCATCACTGTTGAGCGCAAGTCTACGCTGCCACTCCAAAAGTCTCCCAAAACTACCAGACACCAATCCCAGAGGGCGTGTGTAGGGTCGAAGAATCACAAAGACTTGGTTCACTAACACTGAGTTCAATGTTTTGAAAAGACAAATGTAATACTCTGGAACGGCAGGTCAGCAAATCATCTGTACGGCTCATCGATCTTCCTGCAGGGTTGTTGAATCACTTCCTGTTTTCTTCTTCTGTAAAATAATGGCGGTTAGCAACTTCCTGAAGTATTTCAAGGTGAGAAGTTCATCTACATCCATCAACCAATCAGCAGTCATTAAACTGTAAATATCCATGCATGACGCCGGCAGGGGGCATATTTCCCAAATGTCTTTCTGGTACACTCATTTTGAACCGAGCTGCTAAGGGCCCTGGTGTAATGTAATGCACTATATTGAGAGTGGGATGCCATTTTGGAAACACTCTTAGCAGACTGGAGGAAAACATCTGTTGGAGGTTTCTGACTCACTATGAGCAGAGAAAGAACAACATAGGACCTTATTTGGAGAGAGAATTCATTTAACATATAACGTAATTAAAATCGATAATTAAATTGATATCGCTGAAATGATAACATACGTTTGTAATATGTTACGACTTTAACCCGGGCCATTGCCATTGTCTGAGTGTGCAGAGTAACCAGTCAGGTGGCTTCTTTGAGCTTTGCAATTATTATCATTTTTAAAATGTATTATTATGATTAATTTCAAGCTCAAGCATGTATATGTGTGTTTGACCCAACTCTGCTTTGATCATCTTACATTAGTTACGCACCTGTAACCCCAAACCAACACTATTAGCCTGCCTATTTTGAAAAGACCATTCAGAATATGTTGGTGAATTCTGTTCCTGAAAAAGAAGGGAGCAATATGCACATGCACACGGCTGCCTAGCTGTCTAGATGTGAAGGCCTAAGTTGACTGTCCATAAGAATCCTTCTTGTAGTCATCATAACCCTAAACCTTTCTGTCCTAAACCTAACCTCAGCCTAAGGCACTATTGTAACACATGAAACATGTAAATTTAGTAAAATATGTCTGATGTAACCACAGTTTGGGGCAATTTTATTTATGTAGTTAAGTCAGGAACACACACACACACACACACACACACACACACACAAACATACTTCTCTGTGGCGCCCAGCCCTGGCATCAGTTGTGTTTCCAAAGAGTGTGTGTGTGTGTGTGTGTGTGTGTGTGAGAGTGTGTGTGTGTGTGTGTGTCGGACCAAGTGTTCTCCTGCTGTGTTGAGGGCGACCTTTTGACTCGTCTGGCGCCATCTAAAAGGTGCTCTAGGCACACTCACACACACAAACACTCACTCACATACGCACACACACACACACACACACACACTCACTCACTCACTCACATATGCACAAAATCAAACACACACACACACACACTCACATACGCACACAATCAAACACAAACACACACACACACACTATATATGTTTGTCAGGCGTGTGTCAGATTGTTTTGTGGTTCATGTTGTCTCCCCGGAAGTCTTTTTACCAGGTTGAAACATAGAAAGGAGGCAGTAATGACAAGATACAGAAATGGGGGAAATAGGAAGTTGGGGGATGGAGAGGTTGGAGGGCAGACAGGTTGAAAGGTGAAAAGTAGGATGATGGATGGATTAGAAGGTGGAGAATGTTGGGTGGAGAGGTTGGATAGAAAGGTAGGACACTGGAGGGTGGAGAGGTTGGATAGAAAGGTAGGAGACTGGAGGGTGGAGAGGTTGGATAGAAAGGTAGGAGACTGGAGGGTGGAGAGGTTGGATAGAAAGGTAGGACACTGGAGGGTGGAGAGGTTGGATAGAAAGGTAGGAGACTGGAGGG
>JACXGJ010011502.1:0-19701 GCA_016801105.1 Esox niger | reverse complement strand
ATATATATATATATATATATATATATATATATATATATATATATATATATATATATATATATATATATATATATATATATATATATATATATATATATATATATATGTATATGTATGTATATATGTATGTATATATATATGTGTGTGTATGTGTGTATATATATATTTATCATAAAGCGTATAATATGTATGTACATTTTATACATATAAAATACATATGCACAAGAAGAAGGGGGCCTATAATAACATCAGTTCTTATGCCAAAGGTCAGTGGCTTGTATGGCTTCACGTAATTTACACAATCCTAACAGTCGAGGGCCGTCAGCTGGGCACCCCACTATTTGCTGAGCAGTGTTTTGAGGGAGCGGGTGAGTGCATTGGCAATGGCCGACATGGTGCTGGAGTGACGGACCAGGGCGCTGACATTGTGGTCGCTGGGCGCTCCAATGGAGGCCACCTCAGCAGCGCGCAACAGGCAGATGTAGTTCATGACCACCTCGTCCACCTTGGCCACCACCTCTCTTTGCTGCTGGCTGGCCGACGCCCCCAGACACCTAACCAGGCACATGCAGGCCTCGGATAGGCAGCACAGCACCTGGAAGCTGCAGGTGATGGCCAGCAGCATCTCCTCCGGGCTACCATGAGCCTGGGCCATCCTGCGACAGGCCCGCCCCAGCTCTTTCGACTCGATGGACAGCAGCTGCTTGTACTGGGAAAGGTCAACTGTGACTTGTGACTGGCCACCGCGGTCCCCCCTGCCGATACTGGAACGGACTAGGGCAATCAGCTCGCTGGCGTCACGGCGCACGTCTGAGAAGCCACTGGGGAAGACGTACATGCGGTCTTTGAGTGCGTTGATGCGTGAAAGTCGGTCGCTGAAGCTCATGTTTGTCAGGACCTCGCCGTACAGCTGGTCACCTGCAGCGTCCATGGCTAGGCCGTAGGTGGACGCTTCCTCCATTTCCCCGCCACGGCAGCGCCTCAAACCGTCGACCCTCTCATCCCTCTCGCCGGCCTCTACCTCGTCCTCTTCCGTCTGGCTCTTCCTCTTGAAGAAGCAGTAGCTGAAAGGACCGTGGCACCTCCAGGGACTGCTGGCATCCAGCTTCTGTGATCCCTTCATATGCTTGGGATCCTTCTGCAGGGGGAACATCACCGACGCCCTCCGGCTGTCTCTGCCCCCCGCTGACCAGCACGCGGATGCCACAGAGCCCTGCGAGTAGCTCTTTGACAACCTCTTCCTTGTGGGTCTTCTCTGGGGTTTGGGGTCAGAAGATCCTTGCTGCTGCTGGCACTTAGTCCTGGTTTTATCGAAGAGCATCTCTACACTACCCGATCCTGTGGTTACATTACTGGTGCTTCGTCTGAGCTCCCTGCCCCGCGGCAGGCTGTTGGTGCTGGGCTCCCTGCTCCGGTGGAGGCTGTTCATGCTCGAGTCCCTGCTCCGGTGGAGGCTGTTCATGCTGGAATCTTTGCCCTGCTGGAGGTTGCTGATGTTGGGCTCGCATTGGTGGTGGAGGCTTGGGGTGATTGACTGGATGTGGTTCTCCCTGTATGTAACGGCGGACTCCTGTTTTGGCACAGTGCAGTTGTGGGTGCTCATGTTGACTGGTAGGGGAGGTGGAGGAGGTGGTGGCGGTGGCGGAGGTGGAGGGGGTGGATGCGTGGAACAGGCCCGGGCCTGCCTAATGAAAGCTGATGGGTGGTCACCCGCTCCCGTTCCAAGTAGCATCCCCAGCTGCTCATTGCGAGCTACACTAGGGGCGGTAGAGAAACAGAGAGAATCGTTAAGAGCCTGTTGGACGGCATGCTTTGTCCTGCAGTCAGACCCGAGCCATTCCTCTGGGCCGCAGCTGCCGGCGCTGCCTTGGGACATCACACTCCGCGACCTGGAGGGGGGCCTGTGGACCATGCCCCCGCCCCCTCCATGGGCGCCGTCCCTTAACGACAAGAACCGTTCAACCTCGGGGTCGACAGCGCCGCTCTCTAACTCCCTCCCAAGGCCCGAAAAGGAGCTCCTCCTCTCTGCGCCACTGGGCCTCAATTCAGGACTGTTGGCGGGTCTCTGAGCATGCAAGTCAGGAGCGCTCTTCAGCTTAGCGGGGAGGGTGGCGGAGTGATATGTTCGGGGGCCTTTGTAACCCCGCAAGGCAGCTGCATTGGGGTTGACTAGACTTGGACTGAGGAAGGGTGAGGAAGACGAGGAGTGCATGCATGGATAGCGGCCCACAGTGTTCCCTTTGCTCCTAACCATTTCTATAATCTGGGGATTGCTAGTAATATACCTCCTGGTGTCCTTCCTGACTCCCCCTCCCAGGCCTGCACTGTGCAACTTCCCCCCCTGGTGCATCTGACTCACTGTCAGGTAGTTAATGAGCTGCCTATAGGCCTCACTCCCCTCCTTGGGGTTGGCACCCCTTGCACAGGCTGGCTTGGCATGCAGATCATTTTGAAGGTTAGCCCTTCTAGCTGTACTACCTGGGGTTTCTTTCATCTTGGCCGACCGGATGGAACCGTCTCTTTCCGACCCCGGGGGGTGGATGTTGGGCAGCATCTTCCGCAGGAGTGCAGGGTCCGCGTGGGGGTGGAGGTCCTTGCCCGTGGGGGTCTGACCCGGGGTGCCGTGTGGAGCCTTGTCCTCGTAGTTGAGAACCCTGACGAGGGACGAGGACGATTCAGAGAGCGGGTGGCGGTGACCGTCAGGGGGGCAGAGGGGCGAGTCCGTTGGGGTGCCACAGGCGCTGCTCCCCGTGCTGCAGCCTGCGTCTAGGGACGAGCACTGGGAGCCCTGCAGGGAGTTATGGGCTTCGCTATGGATGGACGAGATACGCTTGGCCAGGTGGTATTCACAGAGCCGGGCCACCCCTGGCCTCACCTGCTGAGGCGGCTCCGCCGGGCCATCTCCCTGTCCGCTAGGAAGTTCCTGGGGCTTTTTGGCCGGGGAAGATGGGTACGGACCTGATACTCCACCAAGGTGTTCTTCCTCCAGGACAGCCGTGGCCTCATTGCTACCCCCTGAAGTCTCCTTGCGTTCCTCATCAGGCTCTGTCCGTTCAGGGTGCGGGGGAGGGGGGCGCAGCATGCTGCGGTGGCTCCTCGGCAGACTGTTTGCCACCAGGTTTTCCGCCATGACGGAGTTGGAGTTCTCTGGAAGAGGAGGCGGCAGCCTTCTCTGCAGCCTGTCGCAGAATAAGGCTCGCTCCATGTCCGGCTGGTTCCCTCTGTGACCATCTCTGGCACTGAACGTGTTGAACTTCCCATTGACATCGGCTGACTTTTTGGGTCGTTTCCCTCCAACAACCACAGAATTGGGTCGTTTACCAGAGCCAGAGGAGAGGTTAGTCAGAGTGTCAACAGTTTCTGGGTCCAGCTGCATAGCATCTGGATGGAGGCTCTGTTTAGGGAGTGTGGAAGATGATTGTGCCCCCCCATCCTGATGATGGGAGGGACTGTGGGGTTTCTTTCTGGTGGCCCCGCCTGCTGTGCTAGGCGAGACTGGGAAGTCTGTTTTCTCCTCCATCAGAGGCTGGTAGCCCTCGGAGGTGGCAATAAGGAGGCGCCGGTGGTTCTCGTGGATGAGTTTGTGGGCAGCGGCCTGCTCTGAGGTCTCGGTCATCTCGGAGGAGTTGGTTTCATTGCCCGAGTCAGAGGAAGATTCTGGACTGAAGGCTCGAGAGATATTCACACCTATGTGAGCCAGAAACAGAAACAAAATCAGCAAAAATCCTACGTTATCTACATAACATTTGCACAGTTGTAGTCAATAAAAATCATCATCTGACATCTGTCTTATCTTGGGCCAGGTCTGATCACAAAGCAAATTATGTAGACGTAAAAGTTGGGGTAAAGACCTGGGTTACTGTTTGGGTGAGGTCGCTGCGGGCGTGGCGGGTGTGGGCATGGCCTCTCCTCGGACACAGCCAGGGCTTCCAGCGCCTGCAGCGTGGACACCACGGCCTCCTCCAGCCTCCTCTCCCCGCCACTTCCCTCAGCGTGCGCCCCCGTGGGCACGGCGTCGATCAGTGACACAGGCATGTCGTCGTTGTCGGTGGTGGCCAGTGGGCGACCCTCTGGGCTCTCCTCATCTGAGCTGTCTCTGAACCCCGGGGGAGGGGCAGCGATGGCAAGATTCAGCGAATGGAGCACGCCGTCCGTTTCGTCGTCTTCGTCGTCCCCCTCGGGCGGAGGAAGCGAGGTCAGGTCAATAATGTCATCGCTGGAGCCCGAGAGGCTGAGGAACGTGGCCTTGCTCGCTGCCGTAGCACCTCCGCCGACATCCCGCCCAGCGCCCGTCCCGGCGGAGTCCTCCTCGCAGCTGGCGTCGTCCTCGTCTTCCGCATCGTCCGTGGTGTCGGCGTAGCAGAGGTCCCTCAACAGCGGCTCCTCGGCCGGCTCCTCGCCAATGTTGCTGTAGATCACGTGCTGACTGCCGCTGCCACCGGAAAACTGGAAGGGCGCCGGCAGCCCTGCTGGGGTTCGGAAGTCGCCGGTGTTGTTGCCATTGTTGTGCCAATAAGCGGACGTCTGGGGGACCTCTGGACTCTCATCCATCAGGCGCTCGTAGCCTAAGTTCTGGGGGTTCACAGTGTTCAGAGGGGGGTCTCCGAAGATGAATGACACCTTGGCGCTCCGGGGAGAGTCCTGGGGTTTGTTTCTAGTGGGGGGGAGAGGTGGGGGCTGGGGACGACTCCTCCCCTCTGTCGGCCGGTCGTTCTGCTGCAGGGACAAGGTGTGGTGTGGAGGCTCGGGGATGTAGTTAGATATGTTGTTTTCTCGCTGTCCGCTGTTGGGAAAGTCCATTTTGCTGTTGTAATGCTCATCTTGACCTGTAGCGTTTGGGTCCTCACAGCTCCCTAATGAAGTGCTGTAAGGCCACTCCAAAAGTCTGTCTTGATCTGGGGAAGGGCATCAAATCTTTTTTATTATCCTCAACGGTTTGACCAATTACTTGAAAGACATATATAACACCCACCCACAAACACACACGCACCACATATACTACATATTGGATGACCCACCCATTTCCTCAGTGATGCTGTTACACTGGGCCATGTTGAAGATAGTTCTCCTAGAGTCCACCAGGAGGCGATAATACCCCGCGGTGAGACAGGCCAGGTTCATGGCGTCACTGGATTCCATTATCAATGTGATGGGCTAGAGATTCAATATAAAGGAATAGAGGCATCAGATAACATGACAGTGTAGTCTTGCGAGAATTATAAAAATGTTTCTGTTCGACATTGTTTTCTACTTACTGGCAAGCTGAGTTCTTGCCAGTGTTTATCAGCCGACTAAGAAGAGGCTATCTGCAGATATCTGAAACAAATCTACCCATAGTTCCGCCCTAAAGCCACTTATGTTTGTTCACTAATGTAATTAAGTCCCATTGCCAGGCCGTTGCTGTCTCTGTCAGGTTCCCCGGGAGTCCCGGTCCTCACCCTAACATCCATGACGTGCAGCTCCAGGCGGACATTGGCGTCGTCCTCGGTGAGGATCTCGATGCGGTTCACGTGGCTGAAGTCCGCCAGCAGGGCCATCAGGTTGGTCTTGGCGTTGATCACGTGACTGATGCCGTACCTGGGCCCCACCAGCAGGGTCACCTCCGTCTGCTTCTCACCTTGCTGGGAGTGTGCGAAAGTGGGTGTGTGCGTGTGTGAGACATCAGTCAGGATATGGACTGGATGTGGCGTCTTTACCAATTTTTCCAAAAAGTGCGCAAATGCTACCGGTGAAAATTACCAAAAGTGTGGACTTGAACACTCTCCCTCCATACAGCCTCAGGTCACTGAGGTACCGTAAATAATGGACCTTAGCCTGAAGTGCAGTCAACTAGAGAGACACAAGGGACAGAAAGATAGTTCAGTGCGTTAGCTTGTCGATTGGTCTGACTGTTTCGACCTCTCGTTTATGTTGTGGATTCAACTGATGAAACAAAAAAAGAGAGAGAAACGGTCAGCCACAGTCCCCTCTGGACGGCAGTTTCGCTAAGCATACATTCGCTTACCATTGGAGGGAAGGTTAAGTCAGAAAGCACGGCGGGAAAGGAAGGGGGAGCGGGAGCAAACAGTGAACTGGCTGTTATGGAAAACGAGCCTGTGATAATGGATCAGCACAGTACCTTCTTCCTAGGAGGGACTAGGTTCAGATTGGTTTACCTTCTTCCCTGGAGGGACTAGGTTCTGATTGGTTTTGAGGATGTGAGCCAGAGCCTTCTTTATATTCTTCTCCTTCATACTGGTCATCACTGCTGGAGGCAGGAAAAGTGGCAGACCCCACTCCTTCCTGGAAGTCAGGAAGGCATTTAATATATACAAAGACATGGAAGCAGTGCAAGTCAGCGTTCACCTTTTTATCCTTGATTATTATGCACCCATGCCTATTAATAGAACCCCAAACTGTTATACATGGGCTATTTTGGGGTTCAAAAACACCACCACAACAAGGTGAGTATGACAGAGACGCTTACTGGATGTATTTAAGGGAGACCTTCTGCGTCTGCCTGGTCGTCATGGTGAGGATGTACATCTGCAGAGCGGCCAATCGGAGTGCGGCGTCGTACTTCAGCTCTGAGCCAAAGCGCTCCAGAACCACATCGTTACAGCTCTACAGTAGACCAGAGGGATGTTTAGACACAGATGAGTAAAAAAATAAAAGCCAGTGCGGAGAAAGTTAAAGAAGCTAGAACCCAGCCGGAATGCAGTTAAAACCCAGCAAAAACAACTGACTGAGCCTAAATGAGACACAATTGATCCTAAGGCCATATATGCCAAGTCTCAATGCTTGATTGAAAAGCCCTCCTGACATTGGGTTAAGCAAGAGTTTAGTTAATCCAGGATTTTGATCATGTCTTCTGTGGTGCTCTCACCTGAACGTAGAGATATTCGAATGCCACTGCATCCCGCCTGAGGAGATCTACGGGATCCTTTGGAACAAAGCTTATTCTGAAGAAACATTTCATCTTATCAGACCCAGGCCTCTGCGTCACCTAAAGGACACAAAAAACACCAAAAAACATGTGAAACAGGGATAGAACAGGCACTGTGATAGAAAATATAGTGAAAATGTTTTGCTTCATTGGTAATGTATTGTGAAGTGGAGACTATGTTACAGTATAGAAACATTATAAAAGAAACACATCAAATTCAAGAACCTCACAGTGCTGAGAAATCAAACATCGCAAAATGGTTGATTAAATTATTAAATGCTTGGGACACTAAACCACTGAGTCCAGGTAAGTCATTGCATAGAGACGTCAGGCAAATTTAGATTAATTTGGCAGGTTCTTGGCCCCTGTGAAGTGATTCATTAATTCTCACTGGAGGGCTGTCCCCTTTCCCTTTTTAGCGTTTCCTCCTTTTCAATGTTATTTCCCAGATGACCTGTGAGTTGCACTTACAGACTAACACCCTTGCAGTAGTCACAATAAAACCAATTCCATAACTATCGTTGGTCGTTGATAATCATTGCTATTCAGTTATTCTCTCTGTCGCGTCCAACCACGAGACTATTGTTAACGCGGGACGCTGGCAATGTAACGCCCACGAGAAGTGTCCTGCTACGACGGCAGCACGCCTTTGTTAAGACGCCGAAGAACCCCGTGGAACCGGACCCGATAAATAATGCAGTGCTCTCGAGTTGTCGCACGAATACCAGGTATATGTTTGGCCATGTTCCGAACGGCACCCTGTCCTCCGTTAACTTCTTTTGTCAAGAGCCCCGTGGGGCGTGGTCAAAAGCAGTGACCCGTAAAGGGTGCCAGTTGGGAGGCGTTGGGGATGTATCCCTGACAGGAGCTAGGAGGGAAATTGTCGAGCTGAAATGGAATCCGCTGTTACCTGTCGTCAGTGAAGAAGCAGGCTTTGGGCGAGTTCAGGAAAATGAATGGGATTACTAAGATGTCTAAGACAACGGCTTTGGTCCTATGACCTCTCTGGCATGTTGTCGATCAATCTGGACCTGTGGCTACAGAGCTGCATGAAGACACCCAACCTCCCCAAATGCACAAAGGCTGACTTGCTCAGTTGCATTTTTTATCCCGTTTCTCCCCCATCTCTCCTGAAGCTATTTTGAATGTCAGAAAACAGGGTTTTTGTTGATGTCTTGTTTGATTAAATGCAAGTATGGATTTGTATCATTGATTGATTTCTGTCATGTACCTAAAATTGACCTCACTGAGACGTCGCGCAAGGAAAAAAAGTTCAAATCATGGACATGGCATTTCTACGCCTACAGTCATTCCTACCTGAATTAGCATTTCCTGCTCGTGCAGGAGTAGCAGCTTGCTGGCCGATCCCTCTGTCCGTTGTTCCAGCATCAGAGAGAAATGCTCGATGCATTTGATCGACAGCTTCTCTTGCAGCGTCATGATGACGTCCTTTCACATCAGAGGCAAAGGTCAAAGATCACTTGAAATGTCCTCAAAACTAATTGATTCAAAAAAATAATATTTTTAATTTAAATTCTCGTTTTCTTCCCGTTGCGTAGCCAAGAAGGCTAGGAGGCAATTTGCATTCCCAGGCAAGGTTGAGTCCCCTCACCATATTGCATACATTTCCTTTCATTTCGCCACGGTAATTACGAAAACACACACCTTGATAGATGTGCTGTTGTCGAAGCGGAACGACTTGGTCTGCCCATTTTCTAGGTACACCTTCAGAACATTTGGCATGAAGAGGAGGGAGTTGTCCTTTACCACATTCTGTTGGAGAGGACACGAAAAGCTTACTTTGCATAAAACAAGTCACATTTCTTGCTCACATTGTTGACCTGTCCAGGTGTACTAAGATTTACACTTTATAGACACTTGTATGCCTCCTTATCTATGCTTGCACACCATTTAGAATGATACCCAAATACACACCTTTATAGTAATGGGCTGGTCTGATTACAAGGTGCTAGTTACATTTTTTTATTGTCAAAGAAACTCAAAGGTCCATACGACAGGAGGAGAACTTACCGGAACTTGACCGTTGATGATGACCTCTTCTGCGAAGCGCACTTTGACCGGGTTGGACTTGAGCTTGGCTTTTTTGGCTGCGCTGATGAACGCCGACTTGGGTGACTAAGAAGCAAGATTGTTTTTTGGGACACGTGTCACGGGGGAAACCGATAGCTCTCGCGTGTGCCACAGTGTTATATGGAGCGACTATAGAAGAACTTAACGGTCAGATCTAGAGGTGAAGGTACTCACGGGGTATGGCTGGACCACAGTCAACAATATGGACTCCTTACAATTCCTGGATGGAGAAAAAACACTCTGCAATTGACTGATGTTACAGTGAATGGTCTCAATTTAAGGGTGACATAAACCCAAAATCAATGATTTCCAATTCCATGTAATGAACTAAAGGACAGGCACACATGGATGCTTGCGCAAACACACCCATTCACACACACACAGACAGACAGACACACAGACACACACACACACGCGCGCGCGCATGCTGACACGCTATTGGCTTACCAAGCTGTGGTATCCAGGGGATGGGTTTTTATACAAAACAGTCACGTCTCAAACAAACAGGCAAGAACACAGCCACATTTCGGACTCTGACATTTATCAATTTGTAATGGAACGTCAAATGTCTGCTATGTCTGAAGATGTGATTACCCGAGCTTTGGGCTGACATTTCCCATTATTTGTTCAGTAATAATGGCGAATTAATGTGAGAGAACTGCCCAATCAAGTAATGCAATCCCAAAACGAAAAGTGGAAAGCAGAATTGCAAGCTAGCTTCTTTTCAAGAAAGTATATCCCTGAGTAATACAACAACTTTCCGCCTCTGTTTGTCTGACACATTTCTTAGAGCACACTTACAAAAGAGATAACATCTGTTGGCCCAACGGGGGGAAATTACCCGCGCTCAAAAGGTTATGCGTTTCGATGAAATCCCCAGACCAACAGAGACATTCACACAGGCTTACCTGACGAGGTCGATGACTCGTTCCCTAGGCGCCGAGCTGACCGCCTCGTCGTTAATCATGATGATCTCATCTCCTGGGATCAGTTTTCCCTCTGATGGACCCCCTGAAGAAGAGACACACACTGTCGGAAAACATGTAGCAAACTGAGGCAATTAGAAGTGAGGTCTCGGTGTGTAAATTAACTTTGGTTATAATCCAGGTATAAAACCTCACCGTTACAGTGCCTAAAACTTAATACAATTCACTGGTGCAATTTTTTTCTAAACCCCCTGTTCTCTCAATTCCCAGGTGAGCCTCACACTCTCTTCATCTCCCTCTACCCTTTGGAGATTGCAAGCTAATTAGCTCCCGCTGACTATTGAATGTCTCCTCTTGTTTTGCGGTGGCACAAGACAGATGAAGACGGGTCTTTGTTCCCGATGCCAGCACCGATTCTGAACGCCCTAATTATTTTCTACCAGGAAAGTCTGCTTCCCCGCGATAGTGGAGTTCTGAGTAATGGACGGATGGATGACACTGGCTGAGAAGAGAAGGGACGAGGGGAGAGGATGGATGGATGACATTGGCTGAGGAGAGGAAAGGGGCAATGGTAGGAGACAGATGACATTGGTTGAGGAGATGGATGAGGGGAGAGAGGACTCTTAGAAACTCTCCACAAATATGAATAGCTTTAAAAGAACCTCAGACTGAAAAACTATTTTCCTTACTTGCTCATGGAATGACAACATTTGGTCTGTGGTTACAATGGACAAGCCACCCTAACACCCTTCCGTGCATGACTTGTCTTGGAATGAAATGCCTAAATAAGGGCTTCTCCACATTTTCAGCCCGACTAACTTTTGATTTGTAAATGAATGTAAAACAAAATCTGCTGACAATTCATCTTGATGGTTGTACCATCTCAAATAGAATTGTGCACATATATACAAAATATAAGCCTTTCTGTTAGCAGTATCACCGATGTGATTTTACGGACCAAAAACATGCATTAAACATTTACAATGAAACCTACCAACATGACCACAAAGGGGCACTGTTTTTCCTTAGTGTTTTGTATAATATCTGCCTAAGTCTTTGGCTACATGATGGCAAATGATGGGCAACCACTACAAGGACTATTGGCCCTCAGAGTATTTCTGGATAGTCCACAGAGTGTACAGAACAACAATGTGTGATTTACTACCAAAAAGTAACAGGTTTATGGCCATCGTCAAGGTTTAACTGTTAACCTTCAATCTGTTACATGTACTGGCTCTTAACTCTTAACCTTCAGTCTGTTACATGTACTGGCTCTTACCTCTTAACCTTCAGTCCATTACATGTACTGGCTCTTACCTCTTAACCTTCAGTCCGTTACATGTACTGGCTCTTAACTCTTAACCTTCAGTCCGTTACATGTACTGGCTCTTAACTCTTAACCTTCAGTCTGTTACATGTACTGGCTCTTAACTCTTAACCTTCAGTCCGTTACATGTACTGGCTCTTAACTCTTAACCTTCAGTCCGTTACATGTACTGGCTCCAACTTCTCTCACCAAACTGGTGTTGCATGCACCTGTACATACATAATAGTCACAAGACATAGACCTCACTGTTCCTAAAATCTCTACAAGCAAACATTTGGAGTCAGGGTTTATTTCCCATAGAGCTCCATTTGGAAAGATCTGTCGATCCAGGCAAGAGACAGACTCAATCTCAACCTTTTACGTCTTTACTGAAGACTGTGTGGATGTAGTATGGGCCTGGGGTGTGAAGGTGAATGACCAGGCACTGGACAGATGGACCATCCTTGCTGTCTGACTGCCAGGCTTCTGTCTCTCCATCGGGATAGTCTGATACTCATTTTTTATTACTCGGTCAAGAAAAGCCAAATTACATTTACTTTCACGTCTGAGGAGTGTTTTTGATCCGCCGGTTAATTGAACATTTGATTATCTTATAAACGACTTGACCTTGAAAAGCCATCAATTCTCATCACCTCCACCCAGCACAGACAGAACTGGTCAGGCCTTGTTTACAACCAGAGTGAACTCGGCATCATGGGAGTTGTAGGCCCTTGGTGAAACACAGATACATACCTGGGGTGACGGAGCGGACCACCACTGGTTTTTCACTACCAGCCACAAAGCCAAACCCCAGCACGGGGTCCCTTCTCATCTCTACCATCCGGGGGGCAGGGGGAACCAGCTGTACCCCGTCCAGCCGATGGACCTCCTCCAACGAGCTGCTCTGGGAAACGTGACTTGAGGGGTAAACGGGAGCAGGGAACACGTCATCAGGCTAACGAGACCTCGAAGAAATTCATTCATTGTATTTGTTTTCTTATGCAGTGCATTGTTTTGCCGTTTGTATTTCTCACTCTGAATGGAAATGTCTGCTGCCGTTCAGTCTCAGTCATGTTTGACGTGCGGGCTACCGCCTCGTTGAGTTACGGTACAGAGAAATACTCTCCGTCTTAACGTTGCCTGGTTGAAACTAGCCTGAGTCTTCAGTCGAGTCCGAAGTGAGTCTGTTAATGACAGCGTTAATGATTGTTTCTACGCACCCCAGTTGGCAATCTGGCACCTCTCATTTGCTGGGATCAACATTAGACATTCTGAAATTAAACACTTCCCACTTTAGGGATCTCACACTTCATTTAAACTGTGGTCTGCTTGGAGCAAATGTCTGTTAGTTCCTTGGTAATGTGAAGTCTCTATGGGTTATGGCCTATTCTCTCTTTATTCTTTATTGCCACTTGTCCTTCATCTCTATCTTTATGTCTGTTCACGCTGTCCGAATCCATTTTCTTTGGGTTAGTTTCAATACGGCAGCACTGCCTTGCTGTTGCTCTCCTTCTCCTACAAACGCTGACTCATGTCCTTTCCTGTAATCGCCCCCATCTAAGAGCAGGCGAATCGATCACGGTTTAATCTCTGTGAGCTAGGCAAAGGGTCACGGGTGTGAGTTCAAATGAACCTAAGGTCAAGTGCTGATGTTGCCGCGGATACACACAGACTAGCGACAGGCTAATCCCAAATGTGAGTACCAAAGGCGTGTGTGTGTTTGGAGCCAGCTTATTCATACGCAACAGAGCTATTTGTAATCTTTCACTCAGGCCTGAACAGAGACAGATGGAGGCACAAACCAACACATTACTCTCAATACCTATCCTGCACCTCTCGAAAAGATAGAGATACACGTACACACACAAACACACACACACACACACACACACTTGGCCACACCCCTTTGTGACTAAACCCATTACTGTGGATTGTGTTATGTCAGGAGAAGCGTCCTAGCTGTTCACAGTGCTCGTCCACATCTATTACTCACGTACAGAAATACAACTGCGACTCTCCTTATCTGCACCACACTTTCATATCTGAAAAACTCCGTCCCATTTTCCCCGGCAATAAAACACCCTCTGGGCTAGCGACACGTCTCGAGAACACCCTTTCCCTCCTTCACAGGTCCTGCACCACTGGAGTGGGAAATGGACTGTGTGTGTGTGTGTGTGTGTGTGTGTGTGTAAAACATATCCATAGAATACATAATATTGCAAGATGATTCCCGACAATATCGATCAGGTGGGGAGGATGTGTCTTGTCTACTGCTCAGGGTGTTTTTGTACGCTCGTATGGGACTGGCAACATGACTTTTGATGTGGATGACAGGAAATGTTGAAGTGTCTGGAATAACCAGACGAAACAGGGCCGCGTGAACTTTTCATCCGTGCTGCTGTGTACGTATTCAATCCCCCCCCGTCATAACATTTAGAATAGGCACACCTCGTCAGACCAGAAGTATAGTACATCAGGACTATTAATCAAAAAATGTGTTTGCACACTCACTGATTATATCCCAGGGCCCAGTCAGTGAGCACTAGGGTGTATCCCATGCCACAATGCTCAGACAAGCGATTTGAGTGTCAGTAGCTGAGTGGGTTTAGACTGGTCGGTGTGTGTGTAACTCACTTGCTGAAGTACTCACGGCCATCCCTGGAAGAGCCCATGTCCCATCCGTAGGGGGGTCCTGGCAGGGTGCTCCAGGATCCTGAGGGTGGAGGCCAGCCGGACGATTTGTTCTTGTGGCTGAAACAGAGGAGAAGTACGATTCTGTCCTTACTGACTGGTGCTGTAACAAGAGCCCACTACGGGACATCTGTATTTTATGGTCTTTTCAACTGAATATCTACCCTACGGCATGCCTTCTGAACCCACAGGTCAGGGCAAGACGAGCCTATAGCTGAGTGGAAGAGGGATTTGTACAGGAAATAGCCCATTTCCATTTTGTTTGAATTCTCTGGATGGGCAACAGCATGAGATAGCATAGCTTAACTTAATTGGCTACTCCACAGTGGCGAAAGTGATCCCATGAAATTGTGTTAAGGGTGTGAAGAAATGAGCCAGTCAGAGAAGCTCAGAGAGTGAAGCGTCAGATGGCTCGTTGTAAATTAAATTAATGATGTAATCGAGACATCAAGGCACAACAGACTTCAAACTAATGCTTAGAGACCCGTGAAATTGATTTTGTATCAACTGCACTAACGTTGGTACTCACACTTGGGTACGCTTTGCATATAAATGTATTCTTAATTTATATTTTTGAAACTCACAACTCACACAAATTATAAAGTATAAAGGGGCACAATGTACAGGTCACATATCTAGCTTTTATAAATATATATATATTTATACACAGTATACTGTGGTTTCAAAAGAATTCAGACCCATTAATTTGCTCCATATGATTTGTGTTATCGACTTAATCCATTACGGATTAAAACATTTTTGCAATCAGTCTACATGCAACAACCCATAATGGCAAAACGAAAACAAGTTTTTGGAAATGTGTGGCAATTTTTGGAAGAAAGGGAAATACACAATTAACAAAAGTAGCATGGTCCTCCCACCACCATGTGTCAGTATAGAGATGGTATTAGCCAGGTGATGACCAGTATCTTGTTTTTACCAGACATAGCGCTTAGCATTCCGGCCTAGCAGTTAAATTCTGGTTCAGTTCCAGATAATCTTTTCCCTCATGATGTCAGAATCCTTCTGGCGGTATGTCTGGTCTTGGGGGGCCATAGTCAGGACCTGTCAGAATAGACGCCTCTAGGCATCTCTGCGTTCTGGTTTCAGCTGTTCCCAATCAGAGGCAGCTAGCTGGCCGGTGTTGCTTCTGATTGGGTGTCCTTTTTAAGTTGCTGTGTTCATGCTTGTGTTGTCGGTTATTATTTTTCAGGAGCCACTGGTGGTTTGTGTTTGTGTTTGTGTGCTCCTGTTGTTATGTTATTCCGTGTATTTTCCATCAAACGTCTCTGTTGAATCATCTCGCCGTCGGCGCCTGCCTCTATACCCACAAGCATTACCGTTGTACGCATTTAACTCTGGAGAGGCTTGACCGCCTACCATAATGGCCTGATGAATTGACTGCTGCAGAAATCGTTGCCCTTCCCGCAATTTCTCCCATCCCTGCAGAGAAGCCCCAAAGCTCGGTCAGAGCGGCCATTGGGTTCTTGGTCACCTATCTGATGAAGTTCCTAGTTTCCAGGTTCCTTTGTTTGGCTGGACAACCAGCTCTAGCAAGAGTCCTGCTGGTTCCAAATTTCTTCCATTTCACAACGATGGATGCCGCCACTGTGCTCATGGGAAATGTCAGTTCTCAAGATTATTTATAACCTTCCCAGATCTATGCCTCAACACCATTCAATCTCAATCGAATTGGTTTGAGGCATGGTTCTGGGCTGGGAAGGTTAAAAATAATTTTCTAAAGGAATTCAATACAATCTCAGAGGTCTACAGTAAGTTCCTTGGGCTTCATGGCTTGACTGTTGCTTTAACAAGCATTGTGAAGTTGCATTTCAGGTGCAAATATAGACGGGTGTGTGCCTTTCTAAATCATGTCCAGTCAGTTTAATTTGTCAGGTGGACTCCAATCAAGTTCTAGAGACATCTAAAACAATAAACAATAAAATGTGAAAGTGAAGCAGCCGTATATATTACATGAACCTACTGGTCTAGCAACTTCCCATCATACTTTCATCCCTTGAGGCACTGAGAACACTGTTGCTCTGGTTTATTTACAACGCCTGGCTAGCGAAGCCAAAATGGAACATAACAGCCATGTCAGAAGCATGTGTGACAAACACCAGAGACAGTTTCAGATTTCTCCTTCAAACTAACTTCACCTGCATGGAACGATGAAGCGAGATCAGGTTTCTGTCAACACCCTTTAAACCAACAGGGCCCCCATTCGCAATAATTCAACTGATACTGAAACATCTCTGAACGATATCATCCCTTTAAAAGTTATAGGCTGCCAAATGAGACTGCCAGTGGGACAATATCGCGCCACTTATCCCAGGACAACAGCGCGTTTCACAGAGTTGACCACGCTGTGGTCGGCATGCTTCTGTCTCATTGTGTTCAAGAGGCTTTGGGTCTAAACTCCACACTGCTATGGCTTTCCCTTCTTCATCTCATAATCCTCTTCATCAGAGCGAAAACAAATCCACCACTGTGTGAGTGTGCGCGAGCATGTGAGTGACTGTGTGTGCGTGTGTGGGTGTGTGTGTGTGAGAGAGAGAGTGCGTGTGTGTGCCTGCACATGTGCGTGTGTGGGAGTGTGTGTGTGTGTGAGAGTGTGTGTGCCTGTGTGTGTGTTTAGTAAGAGGATTTAAAGGGAGCGAGGAGAAGACAAATGCCCCTCCACCAGAGATCTGATCACTCCGACGAGAAGGGAGAAGGACAGAGAGGCTGTTCCTCAAAAACTAAAAGGTTGCCGGGAAACCCGGTTATCTCCGGCACAAATATGGGAATCATATTTTCAGAAAGGAAAGGTGGTGTGTGACAGTTGTACAAGAAGACTATGATGAGTTGTAGATTTTAATGATCAGCATTTGTCATTGGTCAAAATCACTGTGGTAAAACAGAGAGCTTCTGGATTGGTTTCACCTTGATGATAGTATAAAAACAAACAATTATTCTATGAAACCTTTAAACAATAGGAAACATGTCTTAACACTCAAAAAGTTTTCAGAGGAAGAACTTTCTGGAAAGCTTTTGCCTTTATGTGTTGCAAAAAACCACAAAGAAACAGTCACTAAACCACTTACCACAAAAGGCCTCAAATCAATCATTTGAATTGAATTTAAATTAGGTCCGAAATAACTAAAATGAACAAGAAATTCAAAAACAAAATCCTCATTGCCTTGCCTTTTTAAAAACACTGACAGTGACTTTAATCATTTGAAAGAGTTGTGTTAAGACTTGGGATGTCAGCCTAACGCTCAGTAGCCAAATACTTGGAAGTGTGTGTGTGTGTGTGTGTGTGTGTGAGTGAGTGCACGTGTGCATACTGGCAGGTATTTTGGTCTTGGGCTACATCTTTTCTGGCGCAACCCTTGCTCAGTGAAATACCTTCACCACCAATACCCCGCATGGGCCTCTCAGGCAGCGACACGGACGCTTCCGGAAGTGTCCGCCCAAACATTCGTGAAATCGTCGTTGTTCAACCGATCGAGTCGTGCGTCACAGCAAACTATTCAGCGGCGTCGCCGCCAGCCGGAATAACGACAACAATTAATCCCTCAGAGGAACACGTCCCCCCCCTGTCAAGCTCGGGTGGCTGATGAGACCTCATTCCGTTAGCGATGGGAGGCATCAGCACAGCCCGCGGCTGTACGTCCAGATCACTCACCATGCTCCAGCAAACAGGGACAGGGAGGCTGGACAGAGAGAGAAGCCCCACCACCTAGATCGACCTGTGCCCAGACCCATCCAGCGAGCTACACAAAAGCTAAGAGCATATTCTCCATGCGTCGGCCTCCATTAGAACAATGCTAAATAAAGACGTCGCAACGTTACTCCCCGGGCTTTGGTACTCCTTTACACTCCGGAGAGCAACTAGGCTAATACCGCTTTGGCCCCTGGTCTTTTCGGTGGGGGTGGGGGCACTGAAATACTCGGTGACAACATGGTTGTAAAGTTGACACAAGTCTTGAGCTCGCTGTCTTGAGGATGTAAAACAAGCGCTTCTGTGCAAAAGAAAAAACATGAAACACAACACACCGGAAAAACATCTTGCACTTTTTTTTTGTTCTTTACTGCACATTTTCGCGTTGCGGTTGTTCTTCATTATTCATTGGTAAAAGGGTCTCCCTTGTTCGACGTGAATTTCACAGCTGGGGTGACCGTTTACAAGTGTATCTTAGGCTTTTTTGGCCAACTACAAGCCTCAAGTGATGCACCATTTGGAGATCTTAAGGTTACAGATAAAGTGTACAGAGGGCTGGTTCCCTGATATGAATTATTGAAGTGGACACAAGGCAGCGTTTGGAGAACATCAGCACCTCCTGTGTAATCCTCCCTGAAGAAAACTACAGCAGCCTGCACTACTTCTATAAAACCATAGAAATAGACATTGCAGAATGGACAGCGATTAGCACATCATACCTGGACCTATCAGGTGGTGATACATTTTGAAAAAGCAGCTAGTCAGAAATACAGTGAAGCTTGAAATACAAATAGACCCGCTGACATGGCCGCCATAAAGGTCCATTGTCATGACTACGTCTTCATCTATGTGTTGAGACTCTTGACCTCCGTGTCGAAAATCGCCACGAACCCCGATTGGTTTGTGATGCTCGCAGGCGGTCATAAATGAAACATCCCTCCGTGTCTTTAAAAGTTGCCCCTTCAAAGTGCTTCCTATTTATACTCCACGTTTTTCTCAGGAAGACGACGTTCTTCTGCTCTCGGAGCTCTGTTTTATGTAACATGCCCAACTCCGCAGTCCATGCTCTGCTCTGAACATTTTGTCCGGTGAGGATACACAAACAGGCACCAATGCCGAGGACCACATCGAGGTTGCAGAACTTTTGCGGAGGCGTTTGTCGGCAAAAGTCAATGTAAGATGAGCATTGAGTTATCCACAAAACATCTAAATAGTAAATAGACAGACTGACAGTTTCATTGGGATTTTGTTGGTCAGAGTTACTGGCTGTGACTATGTAATTGCAATGCATTTGGAGAATGGAAAAGGCATGACATTGCACTTGGGCAGCAAGGGCTTTAAGTTTTCAGTGAGCAACACCAGCATCGCTGAATGAATCATTCAGTACCACGGACAGCGATAAACCCAGCTACCATACTGGACCTGCATCATGGAGGTTAGATGCCTCTAGTGGGCAAAAGGCCTTTTTTGTTAGGGACGTGCCACAGAACGATGCTGCTATTTTAACAGAGTCAAGGGGGTGGCACCTTTCACCTCATCCTGAGGTGGTCGACTCCATTTGCCGAATCTTACCTGATGACCAGACTGGCGTCACGCACACGCCTGACACACGGATCCTTCCCGGCGACCAGGCTGGCATCACGCACACGCCCCACCGTGCTAAAATGGCGGACACCTCCTCCATGACAAGACGTGCCCCCTAACCCTCTCTATGAGCCATGACTTTCCGAGACATTCCGCTTCCGTCCGCCTCAAAAGTATCGCTATATTAGCCACTATTGCATCAACAGATACGTTTTATGGCTGTGCAGATATTTCTCCGTATGGCAATCCACATCACACAGCCCCCCCCCCCACCTCCCCAACACCGCATGAGACCGTTACAGAGGATGGTGGTGAAGGAGAGGGAGTTGATATTTCAACTCTGGCACATGTTCTGGCTGGCAGCCCGCAGCACAGAAACAACCCTCTGCAGTAGAACAGTAAGAACAGTGCGTCCCTGGTTTGCTCCAGTAGCCGGGCAGACTCACCGGGGGGGGGGGGGGGGGGGGGGGGC